>JAJQKJ010002009.1:15000-137500 GCA_029574335.1 Rana kukunoris | reverse complement strand
CAGGGCTTAAGTGGGCTCAGTAAAACAAGCAACAAGTTAAAATGAATACATAAAATATCCAACGGGTTTCGGGGGCTAACACACTCCTTTATCAGTTCTTGGAACTGCTATCGGGGCTTAGGTGAACTCAGTAAAACAAGTAATAAGTTAAAATGAATATATTAATTACTCAACAGGTTTCAGGGGCCACCACACTCCTTCATCAGAGCTTGGGGCTTAAGTGGACTCAGTAAAACAAGTAACAAGTTAAAATGAAATAAGTTAAAATGAGTACATAAAATATCCAACGGGTTTCGGGGGCTAACACACTCCTTTATCAGTTCTTGGAACTGCTATCGGGGCTTAGGTGAACTCAGTAAAACAAGTAATAAGTTAAAATGAATATATTAAATACTCAACAGGTTTCAGGGGCCACCACACTCCTTCATCAGAGCTTGGGGCTTAAGTGGACTCAGTAAAACAAGTAACAAGTTAAAATGAAATAAGTTAAAATGAGTACATAAAATATCCAACGGGTTTCGGGGGCTAACACACTCCTTTATCAGTTCTTGGAACTGCTATCAGGGCTTAGGTGGACTCAGTAAAACAAGTTCAAATGAGTGCATTAAATATTGAATGCGTTTCGGGGGCAAACACACTCCTTCATCAGGGCTTAAGTGGACTCTGTAAAACAAGTAACAAGTTAAAATGGCATTTTAATATAATGGAGGTTTTACCTCCCGAAAAACTTGCATAACTCCCCCTGACAATGCCTTCGTCCGATTTTTCCCTCAAGAAACACGGCACCATTAATTATAATACTATTAAAAAAGCTAAAAAATAAATAAAAGAGATGATGATAATAATAATAAATATAAAAAAAATAATAATAGAGAAAATGCTAATATTATTAAATAATGATGATAATAATAACAATGACAAAAGCGAAATATTATTAGTAATAATAATTAAGGATTTAAAATTAAAGAGAAAATAGTAATATTGTTAATAATAATAAAAAAATCTAATAAAAGACAAAATAATAATAATATTAAATAATTGTAATAATATTAAAAATATATAAATTAATAAATAAAAGAGATTGTAATAATAATACAAATTAAAAGAATAATAGAGAAAATACTAATTATATTAAATGATGATAATAGTAACAACTATAATAAAAAGAGAAATATTATTATTTTTATTATTATTAATAATATTAATAACATAATAATAATAAAGGATACAAAAAAAAGGAAAGAAAATAGTAATAATACTAAGTAACAATAATAAAAATGAAAAATAAATATAATATGATTAAAAAAAGATAAAAATAAAAATAATAATAATAAACAATAAAAAGAAGAAAATAAATAATAATATTAAAAAAGAGATGTCTATATATTCTGTATATAGCGTACCCCTGACCTCTGCACTCTGCACACAGCGCACCCCTGAACTCTGCCCTTTGTACATAGCGCACTCCTGCACTCTGTACATAGCATACCCCTGAACTCTGCACTCTGTACATATCTTGTGAGAGACACAAGACTCTGGTCTGGAACAATGGATGTTTATTTCAGGTCATCTGTACACTGCCACATGCATCCCAGGACAGTACATCTTATCTGGTTCCTTACATGTGCTTTCCAAGATGGCTACTATGCCCCTTGACCCTTGTCATCACTGCTGGGTGGAGCCAGCCTTAAAGTGACAGTACATGTGGAACCCCTCAGGTTTAATAATATCAGACCCCTTGAACATCCATGTCTGCACTCTGAACATATCTCACCCCTGAACTCTGCGCTCTGTACATAGTGTACCCCTAAATCCTGCACTCTGCACATAGCATACCCCTGCACTCTGTCTCTGAACTCTGCACATAGCACACTCCTGCACACTGCACTCTGTACATAGCATACCCCTGAACTATGTTCTCTGTACATAGCGCACCCCTAAACTCTGCACTCTGTACATAGCGTACCCCTGAATCCTGCACTCAGAACATAGCACACCCCTGAACTCTGCACTCTGTACATAGTGTACCCCTGAACTCTGTGCTCTGTACATAGCGCACCCCTAAACTCTGCACTCTGTACATAGTGTACCCCTGAATACTGCACTCTGTACATAGCACACCCCTGAACTCTGCACTCTGTACATAGTGTACCCCTGAACTCTGTTCTCTGTACATAGCGCACCCCTAAACTCTGCACTCTGTACATAGCGTACCTCTGAATCCTGCACTCAGAACATAGCACACCCCTGAACTCTGCACTCTGTACATAGTGTACCCCTGAACTCTGTTCTCTGTACATAGCGCACCCCTAAACTCTGCACTCTGTACATAGCGTACCTCTGAATCCTGCACTCAGAACATAGCACACCCCTGAACTCTGCACTCTGTACATAGTGTACCCCTGAACTCTGTTCTCTGTACATAGCGCACCCCTAAACTCTGCACTCTGTACATAGTGTACCCCTGAATACTGCACTCTGTACATAGCACACCCCTGAACTCTGCACTCTGTACATAGTGTACCCCTGAACTCTGTTCTCTGTACATAGCGCACCCCTAAACTCTGCACTCTGTACATAGCGTACCCCTGAATCCTGCACTCAGAACATAGCACACCCCTGAACTCTGCACTCTGTACATAGTGTACCCCTGAACTCTGTGCTCTGTACATAGCGCACCCCTAAACCCTGCACTCTGTACATAGCGTACCCCTGAATCCTGCACTCAGAACATAGCACACCCCTGAACCCTGCACTCTGTACATAGTGTACCCCTGAACTCTGTTCTCTGTACATAGCGCACCCCTAAACTCTGCACTCTGTACATAGCGCACCCCTAAACTCTGCACTCTGTACATAGCGTACCCCTGAATCCTGCACTCAGAACATAGCACACCCCTGAACTCTGCACTCTGTACATCGTGTACCCCTGAACTCTGTTCTCTGTACATAGCACACCCCTGGACTCTGCACTCTGTACACAGCGCACCCCTGAACTCTGCACTCTGTACATAGCGCACCCCTGAACTCTGCACTCTGTACATAGCGCACCCCTGAACTCTGTCCCTAAACTCTGCACCCTGTACACAGCACCCACCTGAACTCTGCACCCTGTACATAGCACACACCTGAACTATGCACTCAATACGTAGCGCAACCCAGATACAACCGGCCCTTTCAGGCCAACCATACTGCTGATGTGGCCCACGATGAAATTGAGTTAGACACCCCTGGACCAGAATATTCATTTATTTTAGCCCACTGGAATAAATACAGAATATTTTATTCATCATAGAAGGAGATTGGGAAACTGTTGAACTCTGCGCGTGTAAATTCTGCTCACAAACTCCTCTCCAAATGTAGTTTTGAAAAAAAATAAAAAATGTTTTGCACTTAAAATTCGGAAGCTAAACGTCGAATGTGCGCAGCCTAACATCAAACTGCGTTTAAAGGCATTAAAAAAAGTGCTTGACGCCTGTAGAAGCGACGGTTTTAATTCTGGTGTGCATGAGGCCTCAGCGCCGGTTGTGTATGAGGATATAACATTGTGTAAATAAATCAATCTCTGGGGTTTAGGTGAAAACGGTTGAATGGCGCGGTTGCAGGCCGCCATGTTTCTACCACCCGCAGTGATCAGAGACGGCACAACATCTGCCTCCTGTCTGCCGAGGTGACAGGTTCACTTTGAGCCCTTGGTGTTGAATGATCGCCTTCGCCCCGCTTTGGGTTTTTCTGGCTTAGCGGGGGGAAGTGAAATGATCGACTTGTACAGATGCTTTCAGGTGAATGGAATGCGGCCTCCTCGGTAATTTCGGCACACGGGGGCCAGTCGAGGGGGGGGGGGGTTTCTTAATAGATGTGCCAGTAAACAAACCTTGGTTGGTCAGATGGAGCGCAGATGTTCCGTATGGATCCTGCGGAACAGAAAACAAGTCTGAATATACTGTATTTCTCATCCGACCCGCCGTGATGGGAGAATGGCAGCCGCTAAACATGCGATAAAATACCGGCCCACTTATAAGAAAAATGGACCATCTTGTCATCACTGGGCCGGGCCGCTGATAAGGCTGTACAGCCAGCCCTCCTGTACTGGGCCCGGGCCCCATCAGTTCAAAAGGGGGGGCCAGGTACCCGCTGAGCAAGAGGTCCGGCTGTACTGCTTTATTGCATCCCCACTGGAGTTACTGATTGGGTGCCACAAGGGGCATTTCCATTGGAGTTACTGATTGGTGCCACAAGGGGGGCATTCCCATAGGTGTTATTGATTGGGTGCCACAAGGGGGCATCACTATTGGAGTTACTGATTGGTGCCACAAGGGGGCATTCCCATGGGTGTTATTGATTGGTGCCACAAGGGGGCATTCCCATGGGTGTTATTGATTGGGTGCCACAAGGGGGCATCACTATTGGAGTTACTGATTGGGTGCCACAAGAGGCATTTCCATTGGAGTTACTGTTTGGTTTCACAAGGGGGGATTCCCATGGGTGTTATTGATTGGTGCCACAAGGGGGCATTCCCATAGGTGTTATTGATTGGGTGCCACAAGGGGGCATCACTATTGTAGTTACTGATTGGGTGCCACAAGATGCATTCCCATTGGAGTTACCGATTGGGTGCCACAAGGGGGCATCACTATTGGAGTTACTGATTGGGTGCCACAAGGGGCAATTCAATTGGAGTTACTGTTTGGTGCCACAAGGGGGAATTCCCATTGGAGTTACTGATTGGGTGCCACAAGGGGGCTTTTGCCATTGATTTAGTGCCACAAGGGGGAATTCCCATGGGAGTTACTGATTGAGTACAACAAGGAAGCATTCACATTGAAGTTAGTGCCTAGGTGCACCAAGGGGGGCATTCCTATTGGAGTTACTGATTGGGTGCCACAAGAAGCATTCCCATTAGAGTTACTGATTGGGTGCCACAAGAGGGCATCTCTATTGGAGTTACTGATTGGGTGCCACAAGGGGCATTCCCATTGGAGTTACTGTTTTGTGCCACAAGGAGGCATTCCCATGGGTGTTATTGATTGGGTGGCACAAAGGGGAATTTCCATTGGAGTTACTGATTGGGTGCCACAAGAGGGTATTCCTATGGAAGTTACCGGAAGGGTGCCACAAGGGGGCATTCCCATTGGAGGTTCTGATTGGGTGCCACAAGGGGGCTTTTGCCATTGATTTGGTACCACAAGAGGGCATTCCCATGGGAGTTACTGCTTGGGTCCACCCAGGGGACATTCCCATTGGAGTTACTGATTGGGTGCACCAAGGGGGAATTCCCATTGGAGTTACTAATTGGGTGCCACAAGGGGGCTTTTGCCATTGATTTGGTGCCACAAGGGGACATTCCCATTGGAGTTACTGATTTGGTGCCACAAGAGGACATTCCCATGGGAGTTACTGCTTGGGTGCCACAAGAGGACATTCCCATGGGAGTTACTGCTTGGGTGCACCAAGGGGACATTCCCATTGATAAGGTGCCACAAGGGGGCATTTCCATTGGAGTTACTAATTGGGTGCAACAAGGGAGCATTCACATTGAAGTTACTGCTTAGTTGCACGAAGGAGGCATTCCTATTGGAGTTACTGATTGGGTGCCACAAGAGGACATTTCCATTGGAATTACTGATTGGGTGCCACAATGGGGCATTTGCCATTGATTTGATGCCACAAGGTGGAATTCCCATTGGAGGGATGGGATGGGAAGAGTGGAACTTCCACTTTTAAGTTCTGTTTTAATTAGAGGCGGGGTTTAGACAGGTTTAGTGGGTGTGATCTGGATGGGACCACCCAGTCGCTGGGTGGGCCTGGGGCAAACCATGGGCAGGGTTAGCCAGAGCTGGTGTCTCAGTCCACCTGACCACGGTGGCAGACACTGCGCAGTACATTTCCAGCACCGCGGTCATGCCATTAGAAATTAGCGCCCGTTAAAAAAATGGTGGGAAAATCTTTTTCCGTTTATCATACGCAGACACTCGTAAAAAAAATGCATTCTAAAATTAATTTAGTTGGGGGGAGGAGAATAAAGCAGCCCCTGCCAGAGGACGCTCCGCTAATGGAAAAATGTTGTCCCGTGCACGGCGGGTGGTAGATTGTCACGAACCTCCGACAGCGGAAAGGTGGAAAGTTCCGCATGGTTGCGTGATTGGAAGGATTTAATGGAAAATCGGGGGCCGAGAATTCAGGCCGCTTCTTTAAGGTTTGCAATTATGTAGGTGCCCGCAGGTATGGAGGTCTTCATTGTTATCTCGTTTTTTTTTTAGCGCTGCCGCCGCCGCCGCCGCCGCCGGGGAGGGTGATTTATAAACACAGGAGCCTGCTGTCCGTGTAGAGATTGGTGGGGGGACTTCAGTTCTTCGGTGGCCCCTGCTCGTCCTCCCGACGGTCAGAATAAACTCAATTTCTCCCCCCCGAAGGGCTTGTCGGACTGAGTTACGGGGATGGATGGAGCGCCGGGTACGCAGATCCTGGACATGACTCCGGGCCATGGTGACCCCACCTTAACCCGTTGTGGCCGGCAGTCTCCGAATCCAACGTATTCCTGGTTGACTTCAATTTCACTTGCTAGCCTTTTAGGGCCGCCAATAGAAATCGCGCAGGGCATTATACAAGACGAGTTGTATGCCAATGGGCCCCAATAAAGTTATTTGAAGTAAACCACCAATTACATTACATTAAAAGGCTTTGGGGTAGAGCAGGCTTTCCTGTACTGGGCCCGGGCCCCATCAGTTCAGCAACGAGCACAGGATGAGAGAGGGGACCCTTTAAATACCTTTGAGGGCATGCACAGTGATCCCAGAGACCGTGGCTCCCAGTGATTAAATAAAAGTTCCTCATGGGACCCCATACAAGTTCTATGCAAATGGCCCCCAATAAAGGGCCCATTGACTTTAATAAAAGTTCCTCATGGGGCCCCATACAAGAAGACCCTTGTGCAAATGGGCTACAATAAAGGTATTTGCAGTAAACCACCAATTATATTACAATAAAGGGCTATGGACCTCTTGTACTGAGCCAGGGACCCGTCATTTCAGCAGGGGGCCCAGGGTAGAGAGGGGGCTTTTATTTTTTTGGGGGGAGAATGGGTCCAATAAAGTTATCCATAGTAAACCACCCAATAAAATTACAATGAATGGCTAGAGGTTAGAGCGGGACCTCCTGTACCGAGCCCAGGCACCATCATTTCAGCAGGGGGCCCAGGGCGGAGAGGGGACTATTAAAAATAATTTGGGGGAATGCACAGTAATCCCAGGGGCCGTGGCTCCCCAGTGATTAAATAAAAGCTCCTCATGGGGCCCCATACAATGGACCCCAATAAAGTTATCCGCAGTAGTCCTGGGCCCCATCATTTCAGCAGGGGGCCAAGACTCAGAGAGGGGACCCTTCAAATACCTTTGAGTGCATGCACAGCAATCCCAGGGTCCGTTGACTTTAATAAAAGCTCCTCATGGGGCCCCATACAAGAGGACCCTTGTGCAAATGGGCCCCAATAAAGTTATTTGCAGTAAACCACCAATTATATTACAATAAAAGGCTATGGGCTAGAGCCAACCCTCTTGTACTGAGCCAGGGCCCCATAATTTCAGCAGGGGGCCCAGGGTAGAGAGGGGACTTTTACATTTTTTTGGGGGGAATGCACAGTAATCCCAGGGGCCTTGGCTCCCAATGATTGAATACAAGTTCCTCATGAGGCCCTATACAAGAGAAGTTCAATGTAAATGGGCCCCAATAAAGTTATCTGCAGTAAGCCACCAATTACATTACCATAAATGGCTAGAAGTTAGAGCCAGCCCTCCTTGGCTGGGGGCAGATAGGGATTCCTGGGCTGGGGAGAAGAGAGGGATTCCTGGGCTGGGGGGCAGAGAAGGATCCCTGGGCTGGGGGCAGAGAGGGATTCCTGGGCTGGGGGGCAGAGAGGGCTTCCTGGGCTAGGGGCAGAGAAGGATTCCTGGGCTGGGGGCAGAGAGAGAGGGATTCCTGGGCTAGGGGGCAGAGAGGGATTCCTGGGCTAGGGGGCAGAGAGGGATTCCTGGGCTGGGGGCAGAGAGGGATTCCTGGGCTGGGGGGCAGAGAAGGATTCCTGGGCTGGGGGCAGAGAAGAATTCCTGGGCTGGGGGGCAGAGAGGGCTTCCTGGGCTAGGGGCAGAGAAGGATTCCTGGGCTGGGGGCAGAGAGGGCTTCCTGGGCTAGGGGCAGAGAAGAATTCCTGGGCTGGGGGGCAGAGAGGGATTCCTGGGCTGGGGGGCAGAGAGGGATTCCTGGGCTAGGGGGCAGAGAGGGCTTCCTGGGCTAGGGGCAGAGAAGGATTCCTGGGCTAGGGACAGAGAGGGATTCCTGGGCTGGGGCAGAGAGGGATTCCTGGGCTGGGGGGCAGAGAAGGATCCCTTGGCTGGGGGCAGAGAGGGATTCCTGGGCTGGGGGGCAGAGAGGGATCCATGGGCTGGGGGCAGAGAAGGATCCCTGGGCTGGGGGCAGAGAGGGATTCCTGGGCTGGGGCAGAAAGGGATTCCTGGGCTGGGGGGCAGAGAAGGATCCCTGGGCTGGGGGGCAGAGAGGGATTCCTGGGCTGGGGGGCAGAGAGGGATCCATGGGCTGAGGGCAGAGAAGGATCCCTGGGCTGGGGCAGAGAGGGATTCCTGGGCTGGGGGGCAGAGAAGGATCCGTGGGCTGGGGGCAAAGAAGGATCCCTGGGCTGCCCCCAGCCTGACACTAGCAAGCCCCGGTCAGCCTTGTTACTGGAGCTCAGTGCTGGGACTTGTTTCGGCACTGGGCTCTGGAATAAGCAGAGATTTGGACAGACAGGGGGACTCTCATGGTGCCCCCTGCTGTCCCATGGGGCCCTCGGGCAGTACCTGAGTCCCCTTATGGTCTGTCCGTCCCCGGCTGAAGTTACACTCAGAAGAGCTCAGTAAGAGCTGATTGGAGGGAAGGGACACCCCTCCCCACCACTCCCCCCACCTTTCACACAGCACACAGAAACAGAGCTGAGGTTGTCAATCACAGGCTGTGTTCTGAAACAGGAGCTTATTTTGGGTGACATATGTGTAAAGAAGTGAATGGGCTTCCCTATTCACGAAACGCGCTCCAGTGGGCAGAAACACTCACTGTCATTGCACATTGGTGTTCCTGGGAAGAGCCACCAGTTCTGGAGACATTCTTCACCAAAGGGTTTTGGGGACATTAAACATAACTCGACTACATACAGGCTGTGCTGATAGGACGCCCCCCCAATTCTGCGTATCGCGGATTATCATGGAAAAGGCGTTTTTATAACCCGTTTTATGTTACGTCCATAATGGTTTTTACATTGTATGTCTAGACAGAGGTGAAACTAAAATCCACGGATTCTGGTTCAAAGTCTGAGCGCCGGCCCCTCAAAGACCCCACAAAACGTCTCAGCCGAGTTCCTTCGAATTTTAAATTTACTAAATTTGTATAAATAAAAAGGGAAAGAAAGAAGGTGCTACGTAGAGAGAGCTGGAGATGTTTTCCCTGCCCCCCCCCCAGACGTCATGGGACCAGCTGCATTGGTACCCCCCCCCAGACGTCATGAGACCAGGTGCATTGGTACCCCCTCCCCCCTCCCCAGATGTCATTGAACCAGCTGAATTGATACCCCCCTCCCAGACATCATGGGACCAGGTGCATTGGTATCCCCCCAGATGTCATGAGACCAGATGCATTGGTATCCCCCCAGATGTCATGAGACCAGATGCATTGGTATCCCCCCAGATGTCATGGGACCAGCTGCATTGGTACCCCCTCCCCAGATGCCATGGGACCAGCTGAATTGATACCCCCCCCAGACGTCATGGGACCAACTACATTGGTACCCCCCCCCAGACATCATGGGACCCAGCTGCATTGGTACCCCCCCAGACGTCATGGGACCAACTGCATTGGTACCCCCCAGACGTCATGAGACCAGATGCATTGGTACCCCCCCCAGATGTCATGGGACCAGCTGCATTGGTACCCCCTCCCCAGATGTCATGGGACCAGCTGAATTGATACCCCCCCAGACGTCATGGGACCAACTACATTGGTACCCCCCCAGACATCATGGGACCCAGCTGCATTGGTACCCCCCCAGACGTCATGAGACCAGGTGCATTGGTACCCCCCCAGATGTCATGGGACCAGCTGCATTGATACCCCCCCTTCCAGACATCATGGGACCAGGCGCATTGGTACCCCCCCAGACGTCATGGGACCAGCTGCATTGGTACCCCCCCAGACTTCATGAGACCAGGTGCATTGGTACCCCCCCAGATGTCATGGGACCAGCTGCATTGGTACCCCCCCAGACTTCATGAGACCAGGTGCATTGGTACCCCCCCAGACGTCTTGGGACCAGCTGCATTGGTACCACCCCCCAGACGTCATGGGACCAGCTGCATTGGTACCCCCCCTATGTCATGGGACCAGCTGCATTGGTACCCCCCCATACGTCATGGGACCAGGTGCATTGGTACCCCCCCATACGTCATGGGACCAGGTGCATTGGTACCCCCCCCCAGACGTCATAGGACCAGCTGCATTGGTACCACCCCCCCCCCAGACGTCATGGGACCAGATGCATTGGTACCACCCCCCAGACGTCATGGGACCAGGTGCATTGGTACCCCCCCATACGTCATGGGACCAGGTGCATTGATACCCCCCCAGACGTCATGGGACCAGCTGCATTGGTACCCCCCCCCCAGACGTCATGGGACCAGTTGTATTGGTTCCCCCCCCCCCAGACGTCATGGGACCAGTTGCATTGGTACCCCCAGACGCCATGTGACCAGGTGCATTGGTACCCCCCCCCCCCCAAGCATCTCCTAACATTAGGTCCTTGTAAATGGAGAGAGATGAGAACTGGGACTTTTTAGGTGCTGAGTAAGTTTTCAAAATATCAAATATAATGTATAAAAATTATTTTATTTTCTATTTTGAGGAGCAGAATAATAAAAAAACAAATATAAATGGCTGGTACAGTTTATCACAATTTCATCGAAACAGCAATGTAAGATGGACTTCCCCCAACAGGTTTCGCCCATATGTCAGGCTTCTTCAGGGGATGCTGTCTGGTTTAGGGGTACAAGCCTTCTGTCAAAAAAGCACAAACAGACATATATGTATCATAATAAATCAGTAAGTTTCATTTATATATGCATGTGCGTCTCTGCTGCCTACTAGCAGGGGGGACCCAATGAAGGCGATCTAACCCGCTACTAGCAAGGAAGACCTAATAAAGGGGGTCCAACCTGCTACTAGCAAGGTGGATCCAATAAAGGGGGTCCAACCCGCTACTAGCAGGGGGGACCCAATGAAGGCGATCTAACCCCCTCCCCAGATGTCATGGGACCAGCTGAATTGATACCCCCCCCCAGATGTCATGGGATCAACTACATTGGTACCCCCCCAGACATCATGGGACCCAGCTGCATTGGTACCCCCCAGACGTCATGGGACCAGCTGCATTGGTACCCCCCCAGACGTCATGGTACCAGCTGAATTGGTACCTCCCAAGACGTCATGGGACCAGCTGCATTGGTACCCCCCCCCTACGTCATGGGACCAGCTGCATTGGTACCCCCCCAAACATCATGGGACCAGCTGCATTGGTACCACCCCCCCAGACGTCATGGGACCAGCTGCATTGGTACCCCCCCAAACATCATGGGACCAGCTGCATTGGTACCAGCCCCCCAGACGTCATGGGACCAGCTGCATTGGTACCACCCCCAGACGTCATGGGACCAGCTGCATTGGTACCCCCCCTATGTCATGGGACCAGCTGCATTGGTTCCCCCCCCATATGTCATGGGACCAGGTGCATTGGTACCCCCCCCCATACCTCATGGGACCAGGTGCATTGGTACCCCCCCATACCTCATGGGACCAGGTGCATTGGTACTCCCCCCCCAGACGTCATGGGACCAGCTGCATTGGTACCCCCCCCCCAGACGTCATGGGACCAGTTGCATTGGTTTCCCCCCCCCCCAGACGTCATGGGACCAGTTGCATTGGTACCCCCCCCCCCCCCAAGCATCTCCTAACATTAGATCCTTGTAAATGGAGAGAGATGAGAACTGGGACTTTTTAGGTGCTGAGTAAGTTTTCAAAATATCAAATATAATGTATAAAAATTATTTTATTTTCTATTTTGAGGAGCAGAATAATAAAAAAACAAATATAAATGGCTGGTTCAGTTTATCACAATTTCATCGAAACAGCAATGTAAGATGGACTTCCCCAACAGGTTTCGCCCATATGTCGGGCTTCTTCAGGGGATGCTGTCTGGTTTAGGGGTACAAGCCTTCTGTCAAAAAAGCACAAACAGACATATATGTATCATAATAAATCAGTAAGTTTCATTTATATATGCATGTGCGTCTCTGCTGCCAAGGCACCCCGCTACTAGCAGGGGGGACCCAATGAAGGCGATCTAACCCGCTACTAGCAAGGAGGACCTAATAAAGGGGGTCCAACCTGCTACTAGCAAGGTGGATCCAATAAAGGGGGTCCAACCCGCTACTAGCAGGGGGGACCCAATGAAGGCGATCTAACTCTGCTACTAGCAAAGAGGAACTAATAAAGGGGGTCCAACCTGCTACTAGCAAGGGGGACCTAATAAAGGGGGTCCAACCTGCTTCTAGCAGGGTGGACCTAATAAAGGGGGTCCAACTCGCTACTAGCAAGTGGGATCTAATAAAGGGGGTCCAAAACGCTACTAGCAAGGGGGACCTAATAAAGGGGGCCCAACCTGCTACTAGCAAGGGGGACCTAATAAAGGAGGTCCAACCTGCTTCTAGCAAGGTGGAGCTAATAAAGGGGGTCCAACCCACTACTAGCAAGGGGACCTAATAAAGGGGGTCCAACCCGCTACTAGCAAGGGGAACCTAATAAAGGGGGTCCAACCCACTACTAGCAAGGTGGACCTAATAAAGGGGGTCCAACCCACTACTAGCAAGGGGAACCTAATAAAGGGGGTCCAACCCGCTACTAGCAAGTGGGATCTAATAAAGGGGGTCCAAAACGCTACTAGCAAGGGGGACCTAATAAATGGGGTCCAACCTGCTACTAGCAAGGGGGACCTAATAAAGGAGGTCCAACCTGCTTCTAGCAAGGTGGACCTAATAAAGGGGGTCCAACCCGCTACTAGCAAGGGGACCTAATAAAGGAGGTCCAACCTGCTTCTAGCAAGGTGGACCTAATAAAGGGGGTCCAACCCGCTACTAGCAAGGGGACCTAATAAAGGGGGTCCAACCCGCTACTAGCAAGTGGGATCTAATAAAGGGGGTCCAACCCGCTACTAGCAAGGTGGACCTAATCAAGGGGGTCCAACCCACTACTAGCAAGGTGAACCTAATAAAGGGGGTACAACCCGGTACTAGCAAGGTGGACCTAATCAAGGGGGTCCAACCCACTACTAGCAAGGGGAACCTAATAAAGGGGGTCCAACCCGGTACTAGCAAGGGGAACCTAATAAAGGGGGTCCAACCCGGTACTAGCAAGGGGGACCTAATAAAGGGGGTCCAACCCGGTACTAGCAAGGGGGACCTAATAAAGGGGGTCCAACCCGGTACTAGCAAGGGGGACCTAATAAAGGGGGTCCAACCCGGTACTAGCAAGGGGGACCTAATAAAGGGGGTCCAACCCGCTACTAGCAAGGGGGCCCTAATAAAGTGGTCAGTGAGTGTAGATGACAGCTGGCCAGTGGGAACAAATCACAGAACCAAAAGATCTGCTACTTAAGTATTAGCAGAAAGAGCTCCACTGTAGAGAAAATAGTTTCCATATGTCCCCCACGTTATACATATTTTATGTTGGTCTGTGTGGGAACAGCCGGATGGAAGGACGTCCGGTTGGCTGTCCTGGTATTTTAGACTCTCAGCCATTGTTTGGGTGGGTTGTCTGAGACCTCTCATTCAGAAGAAATTGCATCCAATCCAACCAAGTCTACCAAACCACACACAACAGATATCAAGTCTTCCAGACTAGACTTCCAAAGCTAGGATCGCCAAACCATCAGAGACCCTGAAATAGAACGGCAGGGAGCAAAACCATCGGAGGTACTTAGCGGGAGGTCAAGTGAATTGGCTTCTAGTTTGGGGGGCAACCCCATATCTTCCTCAAGAGTGTTAGTCCTGAAGAAGGGGGAGTCTCTGTTCCATTGAAACCTGTTGGCTCGATTTATTTGTTGCTACAATAAACGATAGGCACTCATTATTATTGTTTGTTTCTTATACAAGGCGCATAATTCACAAAACATGTTTGCATCGATGCGCCTGCATCATGGACATCCGCAGAATTTTTCTCAGGGGGCGGGGGGGACATCATTTTAGGGTCACCCATACACCACCCCTTTTTGACAATGTCATTATCACATTATGATGGTCAGAGACTGCAGATGTAGTACAGTCCCCAGGATAAGTAATGGATAATGGCCGTCAGGCCCTCTTGCCAGACCCACAGCAGTGATCCCTCTGGCTGGACAATCACTCACTCTGGGTTTCCCGGGGGCGACTCTGGTCAGTATTGTAACATGTCTGTACCCTGGCAGTGGCTCAGTCTTTCTCTTTCTGGTGGCGCTGCATAGCGTGGCTCTCTCTTATTGGCTTTTTATTGGACATCCCCCAAACTTATGATGGCCGTGGCAGACTGGTGTTCGTTTTGCTATCATGGCCCATTTTAATTCAAGGATGTTCCAGACTCTTTGGCAACTCAGTAGGCATGCACGTCCTTAAAATATTGGCGGTGGCCAGTGGAGGGATTGGCAGAGAGGGGAGATGGTCAGTGGTGGGATTCACAAAGAGGGGAAGTAGCCAATGGAGGGATTGGCAGAGAGGAGTGGTGGCCATTGGAGGGATTGGCAGAAAGGTGGGGTGGTAATTTCAGGGATTGGCAGAGCTGTGTTGGCCATTGGAAGGATTGGCAGAGAGGGGTGGTGGCCAGTAGAAGAACTGTCAAGGAGAGGTGGTGGCCAGTGGAGGAATTGGGAGAGGGGGGTGATCATTGGAGGGATTGGCAGAAAGCTGTGGTGGTCATTGAAAGGATAGGCATAGAGGGGGTGGTGGCCAGTGGAGGGACTGGCAGAGAGGGGTAGTTGTCATTTGAGGGATTGGCAGAGAGGGGCTGGTCATTGGAAGGATTGACAGAAAGCTGTGGTGGAGAGTGGAGGGATTGGCAGAGAAGGGTGGTGGCCAGTGGAGGGATTGGCAAAGAGGAGTGGTGGCCAGTGTAGGTATTGGCAGAAAAGAGTGGCGGCCATTGGAGGGATTGGCAGAGAGGGTTGGTGGTCATTGAAGGGATTGGCAGAGGTGGGTGGTGGCCAGTGGTGGGATTTGCAGAGATGGTCAGTGACCAATGGTGGGATTAGCAGAGAGGGGTAATGGCCATTAGAGGGATTGTCAGAAAGGGGGGGTGGGTGGTAATTGAAGGGATTGGTAGAGAGCTGTGGTGTCCATTGGAAGGATTGGCAGAGAGGGGTGGTAGCCAGTGGAGGAACTGACAGGGAGAGGTGGCGGCCATTGGAAAAATTGGCAGGGGGGGTGGACATTAAAGGGATTGGCAGAGAGGGGAGGCGTCCACTGGAGGAACTGACAGGTAGAGGTGGTGTCCAGTGGAGGAATTGGGAGTGGGGGGTGGTCATTGGAGGGATTGTCAGAGAGGAGTGGTGGCCATTAGAGGGATTGGCAGAAAGGGGGGTGGTAATTTCAGGGATTGGCAGAGAGCTGTGTTGGCCATTGGAAGGATTGGCAGAGAGGGGTGGTGGCCAGTGGAGGAATTGGGAGATGGGGGGTGGTCATTGGAGGGATTGGCAGAAAGCTGTGGTGGTCATTTGAAGGATTGCCAGAGAGGGCTAGCTGTCTTTGGAGGGATTGGCAGAGAGGGGTAGTTGCCATTGGAGGGATTGGCAAAGACTGGTGGTGGCTAGTGGAGGGACTGGCAGGGAGGGGTGGCGGCGAGTGAAGTGACTGGCAGAGAGGGGTGGCAGCCATTGGCTGGATTGGCAAAGATAGGTGGTGGCCATTGAACGAATTGGCAGAAAGGGGTGATGGACATTGAAGGTTTTGGCACAGAGGGGTAGAGGGGGACAGTCTGCGCAGAGACTGGCCAATGAGGAGGGAGTTGTAGTCAAGGAGAGACATAACCAGGGAATTAATTAGTAGGTTGGTGGTGTCTTTTGGAAAGAAGTGGCCAATTTCGAAACCTTGAAAAGACCTGGACCGTGAATGGATATGGAGGTTCAAAGTGAGGTCAGAGCCCAGGATTACACCCATCACACCGGCACGAGTGGAGGGACTGTTAGTTGTGCTCTTGATCTTGATGAAGAGGGGACACACAGTGGGGGGGGGGGGGGGATTATTTTATGTGCCTACTATTAACCATTGGTCCATCATGGTGGACCCAATCCTATGGATTACTTTGTAGGCATTCGGACTGGCCGAGGTGTAGGACCTTCGGAAGGCCTCTGAGAGCAGAGTGATGTAGGACCGCGGGGAGCTTTATATTTTATTTTAAGTATACATTCACTTTATCTATTTCTTTTCTACACCTTTACCAGCCAAGGTCGTGCGCGCTCGAGCTGTCCCTCGAAAAAAATCTGCCCATGAAACCTTGAAACGCTTCGTTCTTTCTCCGTGAAGGAAAATGCTAAGAACGAGGAACAGACCCCACCACCTATAACCGTGTTGCTTTGCATTTGACCCCAATACAAGACAACAAGGGGGGAATAGAGTGTAATCTGTTGACCCCGTTGGCGCCCCCCCTCGGTGACCAGCGCTTATGATTCAGCATTCCGATCCATAACACCAGATCATTTTTTATTTTTTTTCCTTTTCTCTTTTTCTGTCTCTCTCTCTCCTCTGCGTTGCTCCCATTAATCTTAAACTACCCCTTCCCCCACCTTCCTCCTACTTCTCGCTCCCTCTGGAAGCTGCCAGATCTCTGCTTCCTCAAGCAGAAAGTCATGTGACGTCTCTCTCGTGAGCCAGGCCAAAAAAATTTAAAGCGCCCGTCTCAGGCAGGAGAAAAACAAGGAGAGATGCCCTTGTTGTCGTCTTTCTTTTTTTTTCTCGAGATTTGGTTAAATATCCTCATTTTTTTTTATTGAAATCTGAGATTTAACCCCCCTTAGTACGGGAATTAAGGAGGCCTAGCCTTGGAGGCTTCGGCCTTTTTTCTCTCGGAAACCCGAGTTCCTCCAGCAGAGAAGGAGTTAAGATCCAGTCCCACATGTAGATTTATTTTAGATTTTTTTTTTTTTTTTTGGGAGGGCGGCAGTGGCTTTTTTTTTTTTATCTTCGCTATCAGAGCCTGGAGCTTAATTACTGCTGATACTGACAGAATTTCCAGTTGTTGTCTCCCAGACTCGATACGTAGAGAAATTTTGTTTTTTTCCTTCGCCCTGCGTCCTCTTTAATAAAGACGGTGGAGATCCTGCCAAAAAACAGCCAAATGCACATATGAAATACGTCCTGTATAAGAGAGCTAATTGCCTGCTTGGCCATTCACATAGGCGTGCGCACAGGGTGTGCCAGATGTGCCCAGGCACACTCTAATCACTCTGCAGCAAAGATTACCCCTACTTCCCTAGCCCCCCCCCCTTACTACCACGCCATTGCAGGCTTCCCTCCTCTCCTCTCCCAGCAGCTGTTGCTGCAGGCAGGGCCGATCCTAGGCAGGGTGCGCGGGGTGCTTCGCACCCAGGCGCCGCAGAGTTGGGGGCGCCAAAGTTCCAAAGTGCTCCCCTTCATCCTCCTTGTCTGTGTCCAGAGGCGGAGCGCATGTAGCGGGTGCTGTGGCCCTCAAGTCTTGGGCTGGAGGGCATGTGGCCTTATGGTCAGGTTCTCCCCCTTCCATGGAGTCTCCCTTCCAGGGATAACCACTACCTAGTACTTGGGTGAACCTTGCACTTTTTGTGTACGCATATGGATAGCAGTCTTTCACAATTAGTAGGGTGTAGATCCTGGGACTTGCCCTCAAAATCCTTGGGTTGGAGGGCATGTGGCCTTATGGTCAGGTTCTCCCACTTGGAAAGGCTCTGAAGAAGAAGGCCAGTCTTTCGAAATATGTCAGCCTGAGGGGTCTCATCCCATCCCGCTTGCTCTGTCCGCTGGCAACTTGCAAGAGCGCATACCTCCCGCTGTACCCGGAATCCGGGTTGGGCACAGCAGCGGAGCCTAGTACCGGAACACGCATGGGGCAGTCTCCCTCTGCGTGTGTCGGCTCTTCTCCCATAGGCGGTGTGATGAGAGGCTTCGGGGTTGGCCAGAGCTGCTGCCAATCATCCTGTGCACTCCCAGAAATGCTCTCCGACAGGGCCGTTTGAAGAAATTAGGGGGCCCCAAGCAAACAAAAAAAAAATCACTTCTCAAGTTGAGAAGCGAGGGGGGGGGGGTCTTTAGGTTTGTCTGCTTATCTCTATCCCCTGCAGAGCACGCCGGCATGTCCGGCATATCTTGGTGTCCGCACAGGGGCCCCAGCGGGAGGGCCCTTGCCGCACCACTGCTTCCTCCTGCAGTCTGGTCGTGTACCATAACCGCGTGGTACAGGAGATTCAGTTTGCTGTTCCTGGGGCCGGACTGAAAGGAAGTGAACACTCAGTGTGTGCACTTCCTGTCAGTCCGGCCGGGATCAGGAACCTGATTCTCCCGTACCCCGCACGGTTATGGTACATGGCCGACCAGACTGCAGGAGGAATCAGCGGTGCGGCAAGGGGCCCCTGTCCAGCTCGGGGACCCCAGGCAATTGCTTGGTTTGCCTGGGGACACCTGCTGTGGGGGGGCTCTGATGGGGGACACCTGCTGTGGGGGGGCTCTGATGGGGCACACCTGCTGTGGGGGGCTCTGATGGGGGACAGCTGCTGTGGGGGGGCTCTGATGGGGGACACCTGCTGTGGGGGGGCTCTGATGGGGGACACCTGCTGTGGGGGGGCTCTGATGGGCAACACCTGCTGTGGGGGGCTCTGATGGGGGACACCTGCTGTGGGGGGCTCTGATGGGGGACACCTGCTGTGGGGGGCTCTGATGGGGGACACCTGCTGTGGGGGGGCTCTGATGGGGGACACCTGCTGTGGGGGGCTCTGATGGGGGACACCTGCTGTGGGGGGCTCTGATGGGGGACACCTGCTGGGGGGAACTCTGATGGGGGACACCTGCTGTGGGGGGCTCTGATGGGGGACACCTGCTGTGGGGGGCTCTGATGGGGGACACCTGCTGTGGGGGGCTCTGATGGGGGACACCTGCTGTGGGGGGCTCTGATGGGGGACACCTGCTGGGGGGAACTCTGATGGGGGACACCTGCTGGGGGGAACTCTGATGGGGGACACCTGCTGTGGGGGGCTCTGATGGGGGACACTAATGAAGACTTTTTAGGGGAGCATCTCTGTGTTTGAGTCGTAGCCATAGAAACATTTGTAAAGGCGAGGAGTTAGTAAGATGACCACGCCCAATATTTCTGCACCCAGGCGTCTGTGACCCTAGGATCGGCCCAGGTTGCGGGGATGTTATTGGGTGAATGGGGGAAGGGGCTGGTAAATATGTAATTTACTGACCCCTTCACTTTTTTGAATGAACACAGTGAGCGATTTGCAGTGTGTGTTTGAGCTTTGGGGTGCACAACCTAATGCAATAGGCTGCACACACCTATGCCCATTCATGTGATCCGTAAGTCCCTGGCACACCATGACGGCGGGGATGGTGACGACGCGTTTTGCTACTGTAGCTTTGCAGCCCTCTTTGTCACATGCCGGCTCATCTGACTATAAATGAACATAATCCCATAAGCTAAAGTCCTTCTTGTTCTCGACTCTTCTTTACAAATTCTCAGGCCCCGTACACACGGCCGAGGTTCTCGCTGAAAATCAGCGAGAACCTCGCTGGAATGCACATTCCAGCGAGGACCTCGGCCGTGTGTACGGTCTCAGCGAGCTTCCCGTCGGGAAGCCCGTCGAGCCGAAATAGAGAGCACGCTCTCTATTTCCTCGACGGCCCGCCTGGAAGAATGGCTGGTTGCCATTCCCGACGGGCGGGTCGCCGAATCCGACGGCCGGGAGAGAACCTCGACGGGCGGAACGATGTGTTCTGCCCGTCGAGGTTCTCTGCCGTGTGTACGGCACCTCAGAGATGAACTCCGGGCGCAAAAAAAGACTTTAATTTGAATACACCATATTACCAAAAGTATTGGGGCGCCTGCCTTTTACATGCACATGAACTTTAATGGCACCCCCAGTTTTAGTCCAGAGGGTTCAATATTGAGTTGGCCCCACCCTTTGCAGCTATAACACCCTCAACTCTTCTGGGAAGGCGGTCCACAAGGTTTAGGAGGGTGTGGGAATGGTAGTAGGGTGTCGGTCATTGCACTTGCCCTGAAGGTCTTGGATTGGGGAGCATCGGGCTATATGGTCAGGTTCTCCCCCTTCTGGGGAGCCCCACCACCTAGTGCTTAAGTGAACCTTGCACATTTTGAGGATGTATGTAGCACTCTCGCACAATTAGTAGGGCGAAGGTCCTTTAGACTTGAAGGTTTTGGGGTTAAAGGGCATGTGACCTTATGGTCAGGTTCTCCCTCTCCCATGGTGTCTCCCTTCTGGGGAACCCCACCGCCTAGTACTTGGGGGAACCTTGCAGTTTTTGCATGTGCATGTAGCACTCTCTCACAATTAGTAGGGTGTAGGTCCTCAGACTTTCCCTGAAGGTCTTGGGTTGGAGTGCATATGGTCTTATGGTCAAGTTCTCCCCCTTCCATGGGATCTAGCTTTCTGGGTAGCCTCACCACCTAGTACTTGTGGGAACCTTGCATTTTTGCGCATACGTGTTGCATTCTCTCACAATTAGTAGAGCATAGGTTCTCGGACTTACCCTGAAGGTCTTGGGTTGAGGGCATGTGGCTTTATGGTTAAGTTCTCCCCCTTTCATGGTGTCTCCCTTCTGGGGAACCCCACCGCCTAGTACTTGTGGGAACCTTGCATTTTTGCGCATACGTGTTGCATTCTCTCACAATTAGTAGAGCATAGGTTCTCGGACTTACCCTGAAGGTCTTGGGTTGAGGGCATGTGGCTTTATGGTTAAGTTCTCCCCCTTTCATGGTGTCTCCCTTCTGGGGAACCCCACCGCCTAGTACTTGGGGGAACCTTGCATTTTTTGCACATGCTTGTAGCAGTCCCTCACAATTAGTAGGGTGTAGGTCCTGGGACTTGCCCTGAAGGTATTGGGTTAGAGCATGTGGTCTTATGGTCAGGTTCTGCCTCTACCATGGGGTCTCCCTTCCAGGGAGCCCCACCACCTAGTCCTTGGGGGAACCTTGCATTTTTGCGCATACGTGTTGCATTCTCTCACAATTAGTAGGGTGTAAGTTCTCGGACTTGTCCTGAAGGTCTTGGGTTGGAGGGCATGTGGCTTTATGGTCAAGTTCTCCCCCTTCAATGGGATCTAGCTTCCGGGTAGCCCCACCACCTAGTACTTGGGTGAACCTTGCACGTTATGTGCAAGCATATAGATAGCAGTCTTACACAATTAGTAGGGTATAGATCCTGGGACTTGCCCTGAAGGTCCTGGGTTGGAGGGCATGTGGCCTTATGGTCAGGTTCTACCACTTAGGGAGGCTCTGAAGTCTCTCTTCTGGGAAACCCCACCGCCTAGTACTTGGGTCAACCTTGCAGTTTTTGCATGTGCATGTAGCACTCTCTCACAATTAGTAGGGTGTAGGTCCTCAGACTTTCCCTGAAGGTCTTGGGTTGGAGGGCATGTGGCTTTATGGTCAAGTTCTCCCCCTTCCATTGGATCTAGCTTCCGGGGAGCCCCACCACTTAATACTTGGGTGAACCTTGCCTTCCACACGCATGTAGCAGTCCCTCACAATTAGTAGGGTGTAGGTACTCAGACTTGCCCTAAGGTTTAGGGTTGAAGGGCATGTGGTCTTATGGTCAGGTTCTGCCCCTACCATGGGGTCTCCCTTCCAGGGAGCCCCACCACCTAGTACTTGGGGGAACCTTACACTTTTGTGCATACATGTAGCATTCTCTCACAATTAGTAGGGTGTAGGTTCTCGGACTTGTCCTGAAGGTCTTGGGTTGGAGGGCATGTGGCTTTATGGTCAAGTTCTCCCCCTTCCATGGGATCTAGCTTCCGGGTAGCCCCACCACCTAGTACTTGGGGGAAACTTGCATTTTTTCCACACGCATGTAGCAGTCCCTCACAATTAGTAGGGTGTATGTTCTCGGACTTGCCCTGAAGGTCTTGGGTTGGAGGGCATAAGGCCTTTTGGTCAGGTTCTCTCCCTTCCATGGGGGTCTAACTTTCAGGGAGCTTAACCACTTAGTACTTTGGCGGACCTTGCAGTTTTTGCATGTGCATGTAACGCTCTCTCACAATTAGTAGGTACTCAGACTTGTCCTGAAGGTCTTGGGTTGGAGGGTATGTGGCCTTATGGTCAGGTTCTCCCCCTACTACCGAGCCAGGGTTCTACTGGGTCCCTCCTCTCAGGAGGAGGGGGAGATTGGGGGGGGGGGGATTGGTGTCTTCGCCTTGCCTTGGATGCTACAGAACCTTGTCCTGCTGATGCCCTCCCCTGGGTTTGCCCCATGCACACTGTAAGCCGTGTACCGCCACTAGCAGATGGAATGATCCTTGTAGCGCTGCCACATTTGATGCGCCGGGCTGATTTCCCCTGCAGCGTGCGATAATGTCTGTAACATCGCTTCTTCGCGGTCACTTTGTGTGATTTAATGATTTTCTGCCTGTGACCTCAGCAGCTCTGTTGCTGTGGAAATGCTACAGTAACGGGGGCCCCGTGTTTGAACTTCTCACAGCCCCGGCGTTGGCCTTGGTAGTGTTTATTTATAGTCTGGGTAAGCACAGGTGGGGTATCCACCAGTGGCGGCTGGTGCTCACATTTTTTTGGGGGGCGCAAACAAACGAAAAAAAACACATCAATTGCCAGCCACTGTGCCCATCAAACGCAGCCACTGTGCCATAAAATTGTCGCCACTGTGCCATGCCATCAAACGCAGGCACTGTGCCCATCAATTGTCGCCACTGTGCCCATCAATTGTCGCCACTGTGCCATGCCAAACGCAGCCACTGTGCCATCAATTGTCGCCACTGTGCCATGCCAAACGCAGCCACTGTGCCAATAATGGTGGCCACTGTGCCCATCAATTGTAGCCACTGTGCCCATTATTGTTGCCACTGTGCCATGCCAAACACAACCACTGTGTCCATCAATTGTCGCCACTGTGCCATGCCATCAAATGCAGCCACTGTGTCATCAATCGTCGCCACTGTGCCATGCCAAATGCAGCCACTGTGCCATGCCATTGTCGCCACTGTGCCCATCAATTGTCGCCACTGTGCCCAGCAAACGCAACCACTGTGCTCATCAAACACAGCCACTGTGCCATGCCATCAAACGCAACCACTGTGCCCATCAATTGTTGCCACTTTGCCATACCATCAAACGCAACCACTGTGCCCATCAATTGTTGCCACTTTGCCATGCCATCAAATGCAGCCACTGTGTCATCAATTGTCGCCACTGTGCCCATCAATTGTCGCCACTGTGCCATTCCAAACGTAGCCACTGTGCCACGCCATTGCCACCACTGTGCCCATCATTAGTCGCCACTGTGCCATGCCATTGTTGCCACTGTGCCCATCAATTGTTGCCACTGTGCCATGCCATTGTCGTCACTGTGCCCATCAATTGTTGCCACTGTGCCATGCCAAACGCAGCCACTGTGCCATCAATTTTCGCCACTGTGCCCATCAATTGTCGCCACTGTGTCCATCATTTGCTGCCACTGTGCCATGCCAAACACAACCACTGTGCCCATCAATTGTCGCCACTGTGCCAGGCCAAATGCAGCCACTGTGCCATGCCATTGTCGCCACTGTGCCCATCAATTGCCGCCACTGTGCCCAGCAAACGCAGCCACTGTGCCATAAAATTGTTGCCACTATGATGGTAAGCACAGGCGGGGTATCCACCAGTGGCGGCTGATGCTCACTTTTTTTGGGGGGCGCAAACAAACAAAAAAAAAAACATCAATTGCCAGCCACTGTGCCCATCAAACGCAGCCACTGTGCTCATCAAACACAGCCACTGTGCCATGCCATCAAACGCAACCACTGTGCCCATCAATTGTTGCCACTTTGCCATGCCATCAAATGCAGCCATTGTGTCATCAATTGTTGCCACTGTGCCCATCAATTGTTGCCACTGTGCCATTCCAAACATAGCCACTGTGCCACGCAATTGCCGCCACTGTGCCCATCAATTGTCGCCACTGTGCCATGCCATTGTCGCCACTGTGCCCATCAATTGTCGCCACTGTGCCATGCCATTGTCGCCACTGTGCTCATCAATTGTCGCCAATCTGCCATGCCAAATGCAGCCACTGTGCCCATCAATTGTCGCCACTATGCCATGCCATCAAACGCAACCACTGTGCCCATCAATTGTCGCCACTGTGCCATGCCAAACGCAGCCACTGTGCCACGCCATTGCCGCCACTGTGCCCATCAATTGTCGCCACTGTGCCCATCAATTGACGCCACTGTGCCCATCATTTGCTGCCAGTTTGCCCCTAAAATGACGCCAGATTGCCCCCCTCCCCCGCCTGGCATTTACCTTTCTTGGTCAGCCATCCTCCACGATCTCTCGATGTAGTCCCGCCCTCAATGTCGCTTCAGCCAATCAGGTTATCGGTAACCAGATCCGGTGAACCTGATTGGCTGAGATGCGTGTCAGTGTTAACCAGGGAATGCACACCCCCTGCGTCCCCTGGTTAACTATTTGGAAGCGGATTACAGCCCTCAGGCTCAGATAGACACTTCCAAAGCCAACCAGCGGCTGTTATTCAGATGGCCGGCGCTCACCAGGGGGCCGGCCATCTGAATAGTGGGCGGCAGCGGCGCCCCGGCGACAATACATAGATTCATGCAATGCATAAATCTATGTATTGTTTTCAGTGGCGGTGCAGCAATATTTTTTATTTTTGCTGTAATAAATATCCCCAAAAAATATATAAAAACAATTTGTTTCCTCAGTTTAGTCCGATACGTATTCTTCTACTTCGCAATAAGCGTTTATCGCAATAAAAAATCGCAATAAGCGTTTATCGATTGGTTTGCACAAAAGTAATAGCGTTTACAAAATAGGGGATAGTTTTATTATATCTGATATCTCTTCATCTGATGTCTGTAGAAACATTTTTTTTTCCTTTTCATATTATCTTCAGTCTGTTTAGTGCTGTCAGTGTGGCTGAGCTCCGCCCCTCCCCCTCTTGACACGGATCCGCACCGCATCGCCCCGAGCGCCAACCTAGATCCTCGCATTGTACGGCTAATGAGCGGAGGAAGGTCTGCGGCTTCACGGCTCAGAGATCCGCCCCCAATCCGGAGAGACAAAGTATCAGGAGAGATTTACCAAAGAAATTCCCCCCATTCCCTCCATCCTCTCCATTCCCCTCCATCCTCTCCATTCCCCCCATTCCCTCCATTCCCCCCATTCCCTCCATTCCCCCCATCCCCTCCATCCTCTCCATTCCCCCCATTCCCTCCATTCCCCCCATCCCCTCCATTCCCCCCATCCCCTCCATCCTCTCCATTCCCCCCATTCCCTCCATTCCCTCCATCCTCTCCATTCCCCCCCATTCCCCCCATTCCCCCCCCCATTCCCCCATCCCCTCCATTCCCTCCATTCCCCCCATCCCCTCCATCCTCTCCATTCCCCCCATTCCCTCCATTCCCCCCATCCCCTCCATCCTCTCCATTCCCCCCATTCCCTCCATTCCCCCCTCCCTCCATTCCCCCCATCCCCTCCATCCCTCTCCATTCCCCCCATTCCCTCCATTCCCTCCATCCTCTCCATTCCCCCCATTCCTCCATTCCCATTCCATCCTCTCCATTCCCCCCATTCCCCTCCATTCCCCCCATCCCCTCCATTCCCCCTCCCCCCTCCCCTCCATCCCCCCTCCATTCCCTCCATTCCCTCCATTCCCTCCATTCCCCCCCCATCCCCATCCCCTCCATTCCCCCCATCCCCTCCATCCTCTCCATTCCCCCCATTCCCTCCAATCCCCCCATTCCCTCCCATTCCCCCATTCCCCCATTCCCTCCATTCCCCCCATCCCCTCCATCCCTCCATTCCCTCCCCCCATCCCCTCCATCCTTCCCATTCCCTCCATTCCCTCCATTCCCCCCATTCCCTCCATTCCCCCCATCCCCTCCATTCCCCCCATTCCCCTCCATTCCCTCCATTCCCTCCATTCCCCCCATTCCCTCCATTCCCCCCATCCCCTCCATTCCCCCCATCCCTCCATCCTCTCCATTCCCCCCATTCCCTCCATTCCCCCCATTCCCTCCATTCCCCCCATCCCCTCCATTCCCTCCATTCCCCCCATCCCCTCCATCCTCTCCATTCCCTCCATCCCCTCCATTCCCCCCATTCCCTCCATTCCCCCCATTCCCCCATTCCCCCCCATCCCCTCCATTCCCTCCATTCCCCCCATCCCCTCCATCCTCTCCATTCCCTCCATTCCCTCCATCCTCTCCATTCCCCCCATTCCCTCTATTCCCTCCATTCCCTCCATCCTCATCCATTCCCTCCATTCCCTCCATTCCCTCCATTCCCCCCATCCCCTCCATTCTCCATTCCCCCCATCCCCTCCATCCTCTCCATTCCCCCCATTCCCTCCATCCCTCCATTCCCCCAATCATTCCCTCCATTCCCTCCATTCCCTCCATCCCCCCATCCCCCCATTCCCTCCATTCCCCCCATCCCCTCCATCCTCTCCATTCCCCCCATTCCCTCCATTCCCTCCATTCCCCCCATTCCCCCCATCCCCTCCATCCTCTCCATTCCCCCCATTCCCTCCATTCCCCCCCCTCCCCTCCATTCCCTCCATTCCCCCCATTCCCCCCATTCCTCGCATTCCCTTCATCCCTCCATTCCCCCCATTCCATAATCCCCTCCATCCCCTTCATCCCCTCCATTCCCTCCATCATCCCCTCCCCAATTCCCCTCATTCCCTTCATCCTTCATCCTCCATCCCCTACATTCCCCCTATCCCCTCCATTCCCCCCATTCCCTTCATCCCCTCCATTCCCCCCATTCCCTAATCCCCTCCATCCCCTTATCCCTTCCATCCCCCATTCCCTTCATCCCTCCATCCCCTCCATTCCCCCCATTCCCTTCATCCCTCCATTCCCTCCATGCCCTCCATTCCCTCAATTCCTTTCATCCCTCCATTCCCCCCATTCCCTCCATTCCCCCCATTCCCATAATTCACCCCATTCCCCCCGTTCCCTCCATCCCCTCCATTCCCCCCAATCCCTCCAGTCCCCCCATCCCCTCCATTCCCCCCATCCCCTTCATTTCACTCATTCCCTCCATTCCCTTCATCCCTCCATTCCACCATTCCCCCCATTCTCTCCATCCCCTCCATTCCCCCCAATCCCTCCATCCCCCCCCCCATTCCCCCCATTCCCTCCATTCCCCCCCATTCCTCCATTCCCCCATTCCCTCCATTCCCCCCATTCCTCCATTCCCTCCATTCCCTCCCGCATTACTTTGTGTATTCCTAGGAACCGGCAGGACCGGTTTTGGGGAGTTCAACGCCGTCGCCACGTTTTTCGGCACGTTGATTTTCGGTCACCAAACAAATATTGTATATGAAGGAGTCGTGTTGGCTGAGCGTGCCAGGAACTCCATACGTGTGCGGCCCGTCCTACGTCTTTATTACACCTGTAGACGCGACTCCCTTGGGGAGGGGTCTCCACGCTTTTCAGTAGGGAGCCCCCCCGATCAGGGTCCCCATCAGAGTCACCCCTTACATCAGGGTCCCCATCATAGTCACCCCTTACATCAGGACCCCATCACAGTCACCCCTTACATCAGGACCCCATCAGAGTCACCCCTTACATCAGGACCCCATCAGAGTCACCCCTCACATCAGGACCCCATCAGATTCACCCCTTACATCAAGACCCCATCACAGTCACCCCTTACTTCAGGGTCCCCATCAGTCACCCCTTACATCAGGACCCCATCAGAGTCACCCCTAACATCAGGACCCCATCAGAGTCACCCCTTACATCAGGACCCCATCAGAGTCACCCCTTACATCAGGACCCCATCACAGTCACCCCTTACTTCAGGGTCCCCATCAGTAACCCCTTACATCAGGACCCCATCAGAGTCACCCCTAACATCAGGACCCCATCAGAGTCACCCCTTACATCAGGACCCCATCAGAGTCACCCCTTACATCAGGACCCCATCACAGTCACCCCTTACTTCAGGGTCCCCATCAGTAACCCCTTACATCAGGACCCTATCAGAGTCACCCCTTACTTCAGGGTCCCCATCAGTCACCCCTTACATCAGGGTCCCCATCAGAGTCACCCCTTGCACCAAGTGTCTCCATCAGAGTTCCCCTTTACATCAGGACCCCATCATAGTCACCCCTTACATCAGGGGTCCCCATCAGAGTCACCCCTCACATCAGGACCCCATCAGAGTCACTCCTTACATCATGGTCCCCATTAGAGTCACCCCTTACATCAGAGACCTCATCAGAGTTACCCCTTACATCACTGTCCCTATTAGAGTCACCCCTTACATCAGAGTCCCCGTCAGAGTCACCCCCTTACATCATGATCACCATCATTGCCACCCCTTACATCAGGGTCCCCATCATAGTCACCCCTTACCTCAGGATCCCCATTAGAGTCACCCCTTACATCATGGTCCCCCCATCAGAGTCACCCCTTACTTCAGGGTCCCCATCAGAGTCACCCCTTACTTCAGGGTCCCCATCAGAGTCACCCCTTACATTAGGACCCCCATCAGAGTCACCCCCTTATATCAGGGTCCCCATCACAGTCACCCTTACTTCAGGGTCCCCATCAGAGTCACCCCTTACATTTGGACCCCCATCAGAATCACCCCTTACTTCAGGGTCCCCATCAGAGTCACCCCTTACATCAAGGTCCCCATCAGAGTCACCCCTTACATCAGGGTCCCCATCAGAGTCACCCCTTACATCAGTGTCCCCCCCATCAGAGTCACCACTTACTTTAGGGTCCTCATCAGAGTCACCCCTTACATCATGGTACCCATCAGTCACCCCTTACATCAGGGTCCCCATCAGAGTCACCCCTTACATCAGGGTCCCCCCATCAGATTCACCCCTTACTTCAGGGTCACCATCAAATATTTGCAGGCCAAACCCCCCCCCCCCATCAGTGCTCGCCCTCACATCAGGACCCCATCAGAGTCACCCCTTACTTCAGGGTCCTCATCAGAGTCACCCCTCATGTCAGGGTCCCCATCAGAGTCCCCCAAACATCAGGGTCCCCATCAGAGTGCCCCAAACATCAGGGTCCTCACAGGAGCCCCCCTTATGTCAGGGTCCCCATAAGAGTCCTCTACATTAGGGTTCTCAACAGAGGTCAGCTTACATTAGGGTCCCATTAGAGCCTCCTCCTTATCTCAGGGTCTCGTCCGAGTCTCCATTTATATCAGGGTCTCCCTCTTACATTAGGGTCCTCATCAGAGCCCCCCCTTATGTCAGGGTCTCAATAGAACGTCCACTATGCTCACAGATGAGCGAATGGACATTCCTTTTTTAGGTGAAGTTCTGCTGTAACAAGCAGGTGCCCCCCCCCCCAATATTTTGCCCCCCCCCCCACTTTCATACATAAAGGTGTTTTTCAGGCTTGTATTGGGCAGGAATAGTAACACATCCAGATGCCCATGGCAGGCGAGTCGTAAATTCCCGAAGGGGCGAGCGGCGCTCGGCGTTTCCCCCGGTGCCATTTACGTGATTATCAACATGTCATTGGGTGACGCTGACCTTGAAAAGTCGCGATTGCAGCGTTTTCAGCTGTCGGGTGGCAGACGGGGGAGGGGGGGGGGCGAATCTTCCTCGGTTTTGTGTGGCGGGTCTCGGAGGAGCATGAGAGCAGAACATGTAAACACACCGTGACTGAACTGCCAATACCGAGAGCTCATTACCCCCCCGGCACATGCCCACGCCGACAGGGACCGCTGGTGGCAGAGGAACCGGATTGGGGAATTAAAACCCCCCCTCCCCCCCAGCATTTGTGCCAGGCCGCCGTCATAGACAGAAATAAACTAGAACACGCAGGAGACGCTCCGGTCAGATCTGCAAACAAAGAGCGAGCCGAGGGAATGAAGAGATTACAGGAAATAAAGATCGACTCATAGGGATCGATAGTAAATTGTGTGCGCCGATCCACCGCCGATCCACCGCCATGTCATAAAGATTATATGAGCCTCCATCCCTCCCTTCCTTCCCTCCCTCCGTCATTTCTTTGTGCTCTTTTCTGTTCTTTCCTTCCAAAAAGAAGAGAGGAAAAAAAGAATAGATAGGACTGTAAGGAAAAAAGAAGAGATGAGTAGATAGGACTGTAAGGAAAAAAGAAGAGATGAGTAGATAGGACTGTAAAGGAAAAAAGAAGAGATGAGTAGATAGGACTGTAAGGGAAAAAGAAGAGATGAGTAGATAGGACTGTAAGGGAAAAAGAAGAGATGAGTAGATAGGACGGTAAGGGAAAAAAAGAAGAGATGAGTAGATAGGACTGTAAGGAAAAAAGAAGAGATGAGTAGATAGGACTGTAAAGGAAAAAAGAAGAGATGAGTAGATAGGACTGTAAAGGGAAAAAGAAGAGATGAGTAGATAGGACTGTAAAGGAAAAGGAAGAGATGAGTAGATAGGACTGTAAAGGAAAAAAAGAAGAGATGATTAGATAATACTGTAAAGGAAAAAAGAAGAGATGAGTAGATAGGACTGTAAGGAAAACAGAAGAGATGAGTAGATAGGACTGTAAGGAAAAAAGAATAGATGAGTAGATAGGACTGTAAAGGAAAAGGAAGAGATGAGTAGATAGGACTGTAAAGGAAAAAAAGAAGAGATGATTAGATAATACTGTAAAGGAAAAAAAGAAGAGATGAGTAGATAGGACTGTAAGGGAAAAAAAAGAAGAGATGAGTAGATAGGACTGTAAAGGGAAAAAGAAGAGATGAGTAGATAGGACTGTAAGGAAAACAGAAGAGATGAGTAGATAGGACTGTAAGGAAAAAAGAAGAGATGATTAGATAGGACTGTAAGGAAAAAAGAAGAGGTGAGTAGATAGGACGGTAAGGGAAAAAAGAAGAGATGAGTAGATAGGACTGTAAAGGAAAAGGAAGAGATGAGTAGATAGGACTGTAAGGAAAAAAGAAGAGATGAGTAGATAGGACTGTAAGGGAAAAAGAAGAGATGAGTAGATAGGACTGTAAGGGAAAAAAGAAGAGATGAGTAGATAGGACTGTAAGGGAAAAAGAAGAGATGAGTAGATAGGACTGTAAGGGAAAAAAGAAGAGATGAGTAGATAGGACTGTAAGGAAAAAAGAAGAGATGAGTAGATAGGACTGTAAAGGAAAAGGAAGAGATGAGTAGATAGGACTGTAAAGGAAAAGGAAGAGATGAGTAGATAGGACTGTAAGGGAAAAAAAGAAGAGATGAGTAGATAGGACTGTAAAGGAAAAAAGAAGAGATGAGTAGATAGGACTGTAAGGAAAAAAGAAGAGATGATTAGATAATACTGTAAAGGAAAAAAGAAGAGATGAGTAGATAGGACTGTAAAGGGAAAAAGAACAGATGAGTAGATAGGACTCTAAGGAAAACAGAAGAGATGAGTAGATAGGACTGTAAAGGAAAAAAGAAGAGATGAGTAGATAGGACTGTAAGGGAAAAAAAGAAGAGATGAGTATATAGGACTGTAAGGGAAAAAGAAGAGATGAGTAGATGGGACTGTAAGGGAAAAAAGAAGAGATGAGTAGATAGGACGGTAAGGGGGAAAAAAGAGATGAGTAGATAGGACTGTAAGGAAAAAAGAAGAGATGATTAGATAATACTGTAAAGGAAAAAAGAAGAGATGAGTAGATAGGACTGTAAGGAAAACAGAAGAGATGAGTAGATAGGACTGTAAGGAACAAAGAAGAGATGAGTAGATAGGACTGTAAAGGGAAAAAGAAGAGATGAGTAGATAGGACTGTAAGGAAAACAGAAGAGATGAGTAGATAGGACTGTAAGGAACAAAGAAGAGATGAGTAGATAGGACTGTAAGGAAAAAAGAAGAGATGAGTAGATAGGACTGTAAGGAAAAGGAAGAGATGAGTAGATAGGACTGTAAAGGAAAAAAGAAGAGATGAGTAGATAGGACTGTAAAGGAAAAGGAAGAGATGAGTAGATAGGACTGTAAGGGAAAAAAAGAAGAGATGAGTAGATAGGACTGTAAAGGAAAAAAGAAGAGATGAGTAGATAGGACTGTAAGGAAAAAAGAAGAGATGATTAGATAATACTGTAAAGGAAAAAAGAAGAGATGAGTAGATAGGACTGTAAAGGGAAAAAGAACAGATGAGTAGATAGGACTGTAAAGGGAAAAAGAACAGATGAGTAGATAGGACGGTAAGGGAAAAAAGAAGAGATGAGTAGATAGGACGGTAAGCGAAAAAAGAAGAGATGAGTAGATAGGACTGTAAGGGAAAAAGAAGAGATGAGTAGATAGGACTGTAAGGGAAAAAAGAAGAGATGAGTAGATAGGACGGTAAGGGAAAAAAGAAGAGATGAGTAGATAGGACGGTAAGGGAAAAAAGAAGAGATGAGTACTCATCTCTTCTTTTTTTCCTTTACAGTCCTATCTACTCATCTCTTCTTTTTTCCCTTACCGTCCTATCTACTCATCTCTTCTTTTTTTCTTACAGTCCCATCTACTCATCTCTTTTTTTTTCTTACAGTCCTATCTACTCATCTCTTCTTTTTTCCTTACAGTCCTATCTACTCATCTCTTATTTTTTCCTTTACAGTCCTATCTACTCATCTCTTCCCTAGGTAAGACACACTTGTCTTTGTCCTCCTCACCTGGCCCCGCCCCCCACACGCCTGACACCATCTCACACCAAATACCTTTATCTTGTCTCATCAGACCACAGGACGCGGTTCCAGTAATCCATGTCCTTAGTCTGCTTGTCTTCAGCTAACTGTTTGCGGCTCTTTCCTGTGCATCATCTTTAGAAGAGGCTTCCTTCTGGGATCAATTTGATGCAGTGTGCGGCGTATGGTCTGAGCACTGACAGGCTGACCCCTCCCCCCACCCCTTCACCCTCTGCAGCAATGCCGGCAGCACTCCTACGTCTATTTCCCAAAGAAAACCTCTGGATATGACGCTGAGCATGTGACCTCAACTCCTTTGGTGGACCATGGCGAGGCGGGGGAGGGGAACCCGTCCTGTTATACCGCTGGATGGTCTTGGCCCCCCGTGCTGCAGATCAGTTTCAGGGTCTTGGCGATCTTCTTATCTCCTCGGCCATCTCTATGTGGAGCAACAATTCTTTATATCAGATCCTCAGAGAGTTCTTTGCCATGAGGGGCCATGTTGTCCTTCCAGTGACCAGTATGAGAGAGTGAGAGCGATAACACCAAATTTAACACACCTGCTCCCCATTCACACCTGAGACCTTGTAACACTAACCAGTCACATGACATCGGGGGAGGGGGGTGGCTAATTGGGCCCAATTTGGACATTTTCACTTAGGGGGTGTCCTCACTTTTGTTGCCAGCGGTTTAGACAATAATGGCCGTGTGTTGAGTTATTTTGAGGGGGCGGGGAAATGTACACCGTTATACAAGCTGTACACTCACTACACAACATTGGAGACACAAAGACCCCTCCCCCTGTGTACACCCCTCCCCCCATGTACACTCACTACACAACATTGGAGACACAAAGACCCCTCCCCCTGTGTACACCCCTCCCCCCATGTACACTCACTACACAACATTGGAGACACAAAGACCCCTCCCCCTGTGTACACCCCTCCCCCCATGTACACTCACTACACAACATTGGAGACACAAAGACCCCTCCCCCTGTGTACACCCCTCCCCCCATGTACACTCACTACACAACATTGGAGACACAAAGACCCCTCCCCCTGTGTACACCCCTCCCCCCATGTACACTCACTACACAACATTGGAGATACAAAGACCCCTCCCCCTGTGTACACCCCTCCCCCCATGTACACTCACTACACAACATTGGAGATACAAAGACCCCTCCTCCTGTGTACACCCCTCCCCCCATGTACACTCACTACACAACATTGGAGACACAAAGACCCCTCCCCCTGTGTACACCCCTCCCCCCATGTACACTCACTACACAACATTGGAGATACAAAGACCCCTCCTCCTGTGTACACCCCTCCCCCCATGTACACTCACTACACAACATTGGAGATACAAAGACCCCTCCCCCTGTGTACACCCCTCCCCCCATGTACACTCACTACACAACATTGGAGATACAAAGACCCCTCCTCCTGTGTACACCCCTCCCCCCATGTACACTCACTACACAACATTGGAGACACAAAGACCCCTCCCCCTGTGTACACCCCTCCCCCCATGTACACTCACTACACAACATTGGAGACACAAAGACCCCTCCCCCTGTGTACACCCCTCCCCCCATGTACACTCACTACACAACATTGGAGACACAAAGACCCCTCCCCCTGTGTACACCCCTCCCCCCATGTACACTCACTACACAACATTGGAGATACAAAGACCCCTCCCCCTGTGTACACCCCTCCCCCCATGTACACTCACTACACAACATTGGAGATACAAAGACCCCTCCTCCTGTGTACACCCCTCCCCCCATGTACACTCACTACACAACATTGGAGACACAAAGACCCCTCCCCCTGTGTACACCCCTCCCCCCATGTACACTCACTACACAACATTGGAGACACAAAGACCCCTCCCCCTGTGTACACCCCTCCCCCCATGTACACTCACTACACAACATTGGAGACACAAAGACCCCTCCCCACTGTGTACACCCCCCCCCTCCATGTACACTCACTACACAACATTGGAGATACAAAGACCCCTCCCCCTGTGTACACCCCTCCCCCCATGTACACTCACTACACAACATTGGAGATACAAAGACCCCTCCTCCTGTGTACACCCCTCCCCCCATGTACACTCACTACACAACATTGGAGATACAAAGTGTAATTTCTTCAGTGTTGTCACATGAAAAGATTTACACAAATGTGACTGAGGGGGTGTACTTACTTTTGTGAGAGACTGTTTATCATTCATGGACTGAGCAGCAACTAAACAAACCCAAAACCATTTGCGTTTTCAGAAAAACGAAGGTAAAGCTTTTGTTTTCTATGAAGCGGACATCCAATATCTGAGACGAACACGGCCTGGAATGTGAGCCCCCCCCCTCCCCCCCCCATGTGAAATCGCAGAGTATGACGACTCATGGAGCGCAGACTCGCGTCACCTCGCTGGGACTGTATAAACACATTATCCTGTGTAAGCGTTACCAGCCTGGGAGCCCCAGCCGCTTCCTGGCTCACAGACACAGCTCAGGACTCAGATTACTTCTACTACGGGGGGGGGGGGGGGGGGGGGGGGGGGGGGGGGGGGGCAGGGGGGGGGGGGTGAGGGGGGCCCAGGCCCTTCTCACTACATGCAGCAAAACGGTCCTACAATCCCATGCAGTTCTACACCAAATCAAGCTCCATAAAGACACGGATGAGCGAGTTTGGGGTGGAGGAACTTGACTGGCCTGCACAGAGTCCTGACCTCAACCCGATAGAACACCTTTGGGATGACTGTGAGCCAGGCCTTCTCATCCAACATCAGAGCCTGACCTCACAAACGATCTTCTGGAAGAATGGTCAAACATTCCCATAGACACCCTCCTAAACCTTGTGGGCGGCCTTCCCAGAAGAGGTGAAGCTGTTATGGCTGCAAAGGGGCGGAGCCAACTCAATATTGAGCCCTCCGGACTAAGACTGGGAGGCCATTCAAGTTTATGTGTGTGTAAAGGCCGGCGTCCCAATACTTTTGGTAATATAGTGTGTATACATATATATATATATAATGGGGGGTTTTAGATAATCTTCAGACCTAAAATGTGGATGGTGACATGTGCGGCAAAAAAAAAAAACACCACCATTTTATTCTGCAGGGTTAAAAAAAAAAAAGGCATAAAGAAATATATATTGCTTTGCTTATGTATATATATATATATATATATATATATATATATATATATATATATATATATATATATATATTTATATAGATAATGGCCCAGATTCACAGAGCGATTACGCCTGCGCAACTGCTGTTGCGCGTGCGTAAGTCTAAATGTGCGCGTGCGTATAGTTGGACGCGATTCACAAAACAATATACGCCAGAAATCTACGTTTTTTGGTCCGGCGTAATTGAATTAGACATTCGCTTCCCTTCGTGCAAAACTGCGCTAGACACACCATTGATTTGCTAGTCAAATATGCTAATGAGGGAGTTACGGGGATCCACAAAAAAACGCAGTTGCTGCGCAGGCTACGCGATGTGCGCAACAGCAAAATGTTCTGTCTAAAGTTAGAGGACCTAAAAGCTGGTCTAAATTTTGAAAAAAAGTCTAATTGTCAGATAAAGCAACACTGTTAGTGAGGAGTTCAGCAGTCACACGTGTTGCCCAACAATCTGTATGCCAACATGCCAGGGGCATCGTCGCGCATAGCTATACTACTGACTTTAGATGAACAAAGAAGGAGGAGGGCACGGAGGAGGGCACTAAGGAGGGCACGGGAGATGTTTTTTTTAATTTTTTTATTTGCTTATATAAAATTTACAATTTAAATTAATCTAATACAATATTCTTATCTGATACAAGCCCCTCACTCTTCACTTGATATATCACACACGCATAGACATCTATGGCATGAGAGATTCTGAGGTGTCTCGTATCTTCAGATTCACCCCTCATGCCATCATGGAATTACCACAACCCTGCAGGAGGACATCACCAGCCCAACACATGGCACCACCCATGACACCCATGACAGCTACATATACAATCAGAGCCCCATCCCCACAGATTTCCAACAGAACATGTATGGGGACAGCTGGCTGGTTGGTGAGTGACATGGGTGGCAGGCATGACTATCCCCTCCCGTGATGCACACCTCACAAGTGGCACATGCATGACTAACATCCTCCTGTCTTTTCCCTTCAAGGTGACTCTGCATATGCACTGGTACCCCATCTCATGACCCCATCTCATGACCCCATCTCATGCCAGCTCACATTGGGCATCTTTGCACGTTAAACACACACATTAATCATGGCACAATGAGAATGCATGCATGCACACCACTGTGGTCCCTAGCACACACACCCCACATCCTCATCACATTGGATTGGCACCAGTCCACCATGCAGGACTTGTGAGCAGCAACGCCATGCCACGGCTCCAATTATGTCACTGTACATTCATACACCATTCACACAGACCTGGCGATCACTTCTCCACCACAAATGAGGGTGACACCCCTTTTCCCGCAGGAATATCACCCCCACATTCCAAAATCATACACAAACAGAACCAAAAAAATTAAATAAATGACGAGCAAAAATAAAAAATGCCCAGCAAAAAATATAATTTAAACAAAATAACAACAAAGACATAAAAGACAAAAATCACTCTGCAAAACAGTCCCCAAATATCTCAAAGACACGTCACAAACAAACAATAGCACCTTGCTGTATAGGGAGGGATACAAAGGGATGTACTTTTGCAAAGGAAGTGCATTTGTGTCTGTCTATTTATGCTGTCTGCGTAGTTCATAAAGTTGCCCTAGTCCATTTCCAATTTCACTGATTGCGCCGCTCCCGAGTTGTGAGCATGCGCACAACGGAGCTGACATGGTTTCCTTCACGCGCGCATGCGCGAGTCGGCCGGCCCTTCATTTGCATGGGGTCACGGCTCATTTCAATGTAACACGCCCACGTCCTTCCCAATTTGTATTACTCCTCCTTACGCCTCAGGAAAAAACCTTACGTTTGCGCAAGCTCTTGCGTAAAAGCTACGTGAATCGCCGGATTACGCGGCTAGATTGCGCAAGTCTAACGGAAAAGTGGTGCGCTACGCCGGAATGATAATGCGCCGATCTACGTGAATCTGCCCCAATATGTATAAAAAATGTATATGTATATATATATATATATATATATATATATAAAATATATATATGTATATGTGTATGTAAAAAACACGGCTAGCAGGGTTTTGTAGCTTCTATTTTTAGCTTCTAAAAAATAAATAAAAAATATTTATATAATATATTATAATATAATTTATATATATATTTATATAGGTAATATGTATAATTTTTTTTTTTATATATATATATATATATATATATATATATATATATATATAAAATTATAATATATTATATAAATATTTTTTATTTATTTATTTTTTTGGTTCAGCTGTTGCTATAAAAATAGAAGCTACAAAAAAATGTGAGCGTTGTTGTTTTTATATCTATATTTATATAGATAATACATATAAAAAAAATTATAAGATATAAAATAAATAAACAAATTAATATATATATATATATACATATATATATAGTATAAATTATATTATAATATATTATATAATTTTTTTATTTATTTTTTGGTTCAGCTGTTGCTATAAAAATAAGTATATATATATATATATATAAAAATAAAATAAATAAAAATAAACAAATAAATATATATATAAAATAAATAAACAAACAAATATATATATATATATATATATATATATATATATATATATATATATATATATATATATATATAAATATTATGGCCCAGATTCACATAGATGTAATATTCCGCTGCGTAATCGAAATACGCTACGCTGCCGTATTTCACCAGGCTTTACACCGAATTCTGATAGTTTTTTGCGCGTACGCTACGGTGTCGTAGTCTATTTCTCGCCGCGCAATCGAAATACGTGATTAGGGGGCGTGAAGCATTTAAATTAAGCGCGTCCCCGCGGCGATCGAACTGCGCATGCTCTGTTCAGGAATTTCCCGCCGTGCATTGCGCGAAATCACGTCGTGACGTCATTCGTTGTTTGAGTAGCGGCGTTTACGAACATTCCTATTCCCGGACGACTTACGTTTAAAAATAATAAAAGACGTCGGAAGACGTTGATATTCGACGCGGGAACGACGGCCATACTTAACATGGGCTGTCTAATATTAGAGGAGGTAAAAGGCTGGTATAGTGATACGCAAAAAAAAGATGACTAAAGGTGCCGTAAGAGATTGCGTTTGAAGTGCGAAATTTCGTGGATTGCAGGCAAAAGCTCATTAGCATACCCCGACGGCGAAAAACAACAGGAAGTCCGCCCAGTGGCCGCAATTTTCTTGCAGCGTAGATCTGAAGGCGTACTAACACGTAATCCAGTCGAATTGAAGCCCGCAGGTGTCTTTTCATGGTTTGAGGATTTCGACTAGCTAAAAAACGCGCGTAAGTCGAAAGTACTCCAGTCTAACACCAGTTAGACAGGCGTAATCGCTCTGTGAATCTGGGCCTTTGTATTTATTTATTTTTTGGTTCAGCTGGTGCTATAAAAATAGAGGCCCAGATTCACAGAGAATTAGATTCTCGTAGAGTATCAGAAATACACTACGCCGCCGTTTTTTACCTGGCTCTACGTGGAATCCCGGTAGATTGTGTCCTGTAAACGACGGCGGCGTAGTGTATTTCTCCCGTCGCAATCCATCTGCGCGAGTAGGGGGCGTGAATCATTTAAAACAGGCGCGTTCCCGCGGCGATCGAACTGCGCATGCTCCATTCGCAAATTTCCCGCCGTGCATTGCGCGAAATCACGTCGTTACGTCATTTTTTCTTGAGTAGCGTCGTTTACAGAGATTCCTATTCCCGAACGAGTTACGTAAAAAAAAAAAAAAAAATTTTTAAATTCGACGCGGGAACGACGGCCATACTTAACATGGGCTACGCACCGTTAGACCAGCAAAAAGCTCCTCTAACAGTACGTATAAAAAAATAGACGAAAGCGATTGCGAAGACCGCTCGTATCTTCGGGGATCGCCGTAAAAACTCATTTGCATATCCCGACGCATGAAAACGACGCAAACTCCTCCCAGCGGCCGCAAAAATATCGCAGCGTAGATCCGAAGGCTTACGAAGACGTAAGCCTCTCGGATCGAAGCCCAACGCCGCCGTATCATGGTTTGAGGATTCAAACTAGTGATACGGCGCGCGAAATTTGAAATTACTCCTGTCTAACACCAGTTACACAGGCGTAATTGCTCTGTGAATCTGGGCCATAAGGTACAAAAAAATGGGTTTTCATATATATATAACATTTTTTATAAATATATGAACCAATATATATATATATATATATATATATATATATATATATATATATATATATATATATAAATATTTTTTATTTATTCCAAGATTTGCACATTGTAGAACGCACCTCCTTGGACATCTCTCAGCACTGTCTATGGGGATCTGTCACACAAGTGTAAATTGTTTCCCAATTAAAAGGAAAGTAATTGGTCTCGGGGATGCCAAGTAGCGGATCAATTAAATAGCTGTTTTTTATGAACGGGATCTACTTTTCTGGTGCCGGGGAGAAACCACCTGCATGGAGAAAAAAAAAAACTGAAAACACGACCCCAGAGGCTATTTAACAAAAAGAAATAAAACCTGAAGAATTAGCGCGGCGTCTCTATTATCCGAGTTCTGCAATGTCGGGAATTGTAGCCAACACATCGCTACAATGTATCATCCTTACAGATACGTAAGTCTCCTACGCCGTCGTATCTTAGCTGCCTATTTACGCCGGCCGCTAGGGGCGTGTACGCTGATTTACGCCTAGAATATGTAAATCAGCGAGATACGCCTATTCACGAACGTACGCCCAGCCGTCGCAGTAAAGATACGCCGTTTACGTAAGGCGTTTTCAGGCGTAAAGATAAACCACCAAAAAGATGGCGCAGCCAATGTAAGTATGGACGTCGGGACCGCGACAAATTTTTCGTGTTTTACGTCGTTTGCGTAACTCGTCCGTGAATGGGGCTGGCTGTAAATGACGTTCACGTCGAAACCAATGAGTCTTAGCGGCGTGATTTGGAGCATGCGCACTGGGATACGTCCACGGACGGCGCATGCGCCGTTAGTAAAAAAACGTCAATTACGTGGGGCCACACTTAATTTAAATAAAACACGCCGACATCAAACACATTTGAATTAGGCGGGCTTACGGCGGCACATTTACGCTACGCCGCCGTAACTTAAGGAGCAATTGCCACTCTAATTTACGGCGGCGTAGATACGCTACGCCCGCACAAATATACGCTGGTCTACGTGAATCTACCCCTATATATACTCCCTGTACGGGGAAACCCCCAGAGAATAAAATAGTGGTTGTTCCAATTTTTTGTTGGTTTATCATGTTTATCAGGGCTCCCTGTTTTTGGGAAAGGGGTTTTAGGAATTTGGATGTAACTTTTTTTTAATTTTTCTTTTTTACTTTCACTCAAACAAGAAAAATCCTTGGGGTGACCAACGCAATTACGCTGCAGGTCACATCGGCGGTAAAGTTGCCCTTAACCACCTCAATTTATATTCTATTTTGGGGGATTTATTATATTTTATTTAAAGTCTATTATATTTGATTTATTTTTTATTTTTTATTATTTTTTGGGGATATTTATTATATTTTATTTTTATTGTATTATATTTTATTTATTTTTTGTTTTATATTTTATATTATATTTTGGGGATATTTATTATATTTTATTATATTTTTATTATATTTTATTTTTATTTTATATTTTGGGGGATTTATTATGTTTTATTTTTATTGTATTATATTTTATTTATTTATTTTTTATTTTATATTTTATATCATATTTTGGGGATATTTATTATATTTTATTTTTATTGTATTATATTTAATATTATATTTTGGGGATATTTATTATATTTTATTTTATTATATATTCTATTTTTACTTTATATTGTGTTGTATTTTGGGGGGATTAATAATATTTTATTTTTATTTTATTATATTTGATTTTATATTATATTTTGGGAATATGTATTATAGCAAACAGTAAATTTTTTTTTTTTTTTTTTTAGGGAAAAAAAAACTAAAAAAAAAAAAAAAAAATGCAGAGGTGATCAAATACCACCAAAAGAAAAGTTGCATTTATGGGAATAAAAAAAGAACGTCATTTTTGTTTGGGTGCAACGTCACGCGACCGCGCAGTTAAAGTGACGCAGCGCGCGAATCGCAAAAAGCCCTCTGGTCAGTAAATTCTCCTGGGGCTGAAGTGGTTAACAGCTCCCCTAGGTGTATTTATTGGTTTGTTAGAGCGCAGCTTTAAATATTTCTAAGCAGCAGAAACGATTTTCTCGTATACAAAAAAAGAAAAGAAAATTTGATCCGCCGCAAAGTTGCTGTCACTTCCAGCGCTCATTAAATCGCATTTAGATTTGTATTAAATCCTGACAGCTCGCAGCTTTACAGGTCAGGCCGTAACAATCACATAGAAATCCCCTCATTGTGTACAAACCGCCGCCGGTGGCGGAAATTTATTACCTGCGGTTATGTCGGTTATGGGAAAAGATCTCTATTATTTATAGGCTGTTTACAGGCGTGGATTCTTAAAGCGACGCGCTATATATATATATATATAATCGGCAGAGCGAAGGCCGACGCTTCATTGGGCAAAATCTGTAATCTGTACAAGAAAAAAAAAAAATTACTTTGACTCATTTTCATAATTTTAGGTCAAAATTATTTCCTTTTTTTTTTATTATTATTTTTTTATTATTATTATTATTATTATTATTATTTTTTTTTTATTATTATTATTATTATTATTATTATTATTATTATTATTATAAATTGAAAATTGAAAATTAAAGAGATAAAAACAAAGACACATTAATGCAGCTAGATAATTATGGATAATCAAAAAAGAAAAAAAATGTTTTTAATGCAACTAGTGTAAGTACCTGAATATGACTTTATATCAGCTGCTTGCAACGTTTATAAACATTGTTCAGACAGGGATAAAGCGATACAAAGTAACATTGTTTATAAACATTGATGAGACCTGGTAGATGGAGAAATACTTTTTTTAAAGGGTAAACTGTTTATAATTTTAGGTCAATATTCTTTTTTTTTCCTCTTTTTTTTTTTTTTATTAGATTTTTTTTAGATTATAAAATAAAACTGAAAATTAGAGAGATAACAACACAAAGACACTATGGCCCAGATTCAGATACACTTAATATTGCGCTGCGTAATCGAAATACTCTACGCTGCCGTATTTCACCAGGCTCTACACCGAATCCTAGTCGATTTTTGCCCGTACGCTACGGCGGGGTAGTCTATTTCTCGCCGCGTAATCGAAATACGCGATTGGGGGGAGTGAAGCATTTAAATTAAGCGCGTCCCCGCGGCGATCGAACTGCGCATGCTCCGTTCAGAAATTTCCCGCCGTGCATTGCGCGAAATCACGTCGTTACGTCATTCGTTGTTTGAGTAGCGTCGTTTACGAACATTCCTATTCCCGGACGACTTGCGTAAAAAATAATAAAAGACGTCGGAAAACGTAGAAATTCGACGCGGGAACGACGGCCATACTTAACATGGGCTGTCTAATATTAGAGCAGCAAAAAGCTGGTATAGTGTTACGCAGCGAAAAGATGACTAAAGGTGCCGTAAGAGATTGCGATTGAAGATCGTAATTTCTGGGATCGCCGGCAAAAGCTCATTAGCATACCCCGACGCGGAAAACGACGGGAAGTCCACCCAGTGGCCGCAATTTTATTGCAGCGTAGATCCGAAGGCGTACGAACACGTAATCCAGTCGAATTGAAGCCCGCAGCCGTCTATTCATGGTTTGAGGTTTCCGACTAGCTAAAAAACGCGCGTAATTCGAAATTACTCCAGTCTAACACCAGTTACACAGGCGTAAGGGCTCTCTGAATCTGGCCCAATATTATTACTATATTTATAATCGCATAATATATTTTTTTAAATGCATGATTTTAGGTCAATATTCTTTTATTTTCCATTATTTAAATGTTTTAATTTTTTTAGATTATGAATTAAAACTAAAAATTAGAGAGATAAAAACACACAAAACACATTAATATTAATATATTGATAATCGCAAAATATATTTTTTTTAAATGCATAATTTTAGGTCAATATTCTTTTCCTTTTTTTTTAAATCTTTTTTTTAATTACAAATTAAAACTTAAAATTAGAGAGATAAAAACACAAAGACACATTAATGCAGCCACATATTTATTGATAATCACAAAAAAGAAAAAAATGTAACCAATTCAGCCCCGGACCATTATGCAGGTAAAGGACCCGGCCAGTTTTTGCGATTCGGCACTGCGTCGCTTTAACTGACAATTGCGCGGTCGTGCGACGCGGCTCCCAAACAAAATTGGCGTCCTTTTTTCCCCACAAATAGAGATTTCTTTTGGTGGTATTTGATCACCTCGGCGGTTTTTATTTTTTGCGCTATAAACAAAAATAGAGCGACAATTTTGAAAAGAAAAACAATGGCCCAGATTCAGGTACAATTAGATTCTCGTAGAGTATCAGAAATACACTACGCCGCCGTTTTTTACCTGGCTCTACGTGGAATCCCGGTAGATTTTGTCCAGTAAACGACGGCGGCGTAGTGTATTTCTCCCGTCGCAATCCATCTACGCGAGTAGGGGGCGTGAAGGATTTAAAATAGGCGCGTTCCCGCGGCGATCGAACTGCGCATGCTCCGCTCGCAAATTTCCCGCCGTGCATTGCGCGAAATCACGTCGTTACGTCATTCGTTGTTTGAGTAGTGTCGTTTACGGACATTTCTATTCCCGAATGAGTTACGCAAAAAAAAAAAAAAAAAAATTTAAATTCGACGCGGGAACGACGGCCATACTTAACATTGGCTACGCACCGTTACACCAGGAAAAAGCTGGTCTAACAGTACGTAAAAAAACCCAGACGTAAGCGATTGCGAAGACCGCTCGTAACTTCGTGGATCGCTGGAAAAAGCTCATTTGCATACCCCGACGCTGAAAACGACGCGAACTCCACCCAGCGGCCGCAAAAAGATCGCAGCGTAGATCCGAAGGCGTACGAAGACGTAAGCCTGTCAGATCGAAGCCCAACGCCGCCGTATCATGGTTTGAGGATTCAAACTAGTGACACGGCGCGCAAAATTTGAAAGTACTCCAGTCTAACACCAGTTAGACAGGCGTAATCGCTCTCTGAATCTGGCCCATTGTTTATAAACATTGTTCAGACGGGAGATGGAGAAATACATTTTCAAAAGGTAAACTGTTTATACGTTTAGGTCAATATTCTTTTATTTTCCTTTATTTAAATGTTTTAATTTTTTTTTAGATTATGAATTAAAACTAAAAATTAGAGAGATAAAAACACACAAAACACATTAATATTAATATATTGATAATCGCAAAATTGATTTTTTTTCAAAATTGTCGCTCTATTTTTGTTTATAGCGCAAAAAATAAAAACCGCAGAGGTGATCAAATACCACCAAAAGAAATCTCTATTTGTGGGGAAAAAAGGACGCCAATTTTGTTTGGGAGCCACGTCGCACGACCGCGCAATTGTCAGTTAAAGCGACGCAGCGCCGAATCGCAAAAACTGGCCGGGTCCTTTACCTGCATAATGGTCCGGGGCTGAATTGGTTACATTTTTTTCTTTTTTGTGATTATCAATAAATATGTGGCTGCATTAATGTGTCTTTGTGTTTTTATCTCTCTAATTTTAAGTTTTAATTTGTAATTAAAAAAAAGATTAAAAAAAAAAAGGAAAAGAATATTGACCTAAAATGATGCATTTAAAAAAATATATATTTGTTACTTTTTGCTACAATCAATATCTCCAAAAAATATATATATAAAAAAAAAAATCCTCAGTTTAGGCCGATACGTATTCTACATATTTTTGGTAAAAAAGTCGCAATAAGTGTTTATCGGTTTGCGCAAAATTTATAGTGTTTACAAAATAGTTGATAGTTTTATGGCATTTCTATTAATAATTTTTTTTTTTACTAATAATGGTGGCGATCTGCGTTTTTTTTTCCGTGACTGCGACATTATGGCGGACACATCGGACAATTTTGACACATTTTTGGGACCATTGTCATTTTCACAGCGAAAAGTGCTATATAAATGCACTGATTACTGTGAAAATGACACTGGCAGTGAAGGGGTTAACCTGTAGGGGGCGCTGAAGGGGTTAAGTGTGACCTAGGGGTGATTCTAACTGTTAGGGGGCGTGGCTTGCAGGAAAACATGTCACCGATCGCTGTTCCCGATAAGAGATCAGTGCTAAACAAATAAAGACCAAAAATATTGGGAAAAATTCATATGTACACCGGGCCCCGTTCATACGTACACCGGGCCCCGTTCATACGTACACCGGGCCCCATTCATATGTATACCGGGCCCCATTCATATGTACACCGAGCCCCATTCATACGTACACCGGGCCCCATTCATATGTATACCGGGCCCCATTCATATGTACACCGAGCCCCATTCATACGTACACCGGGCCCCATTCATACGTACACCGGGCCCAATTCATATGTACACCGGGGGCCCCATTCATATGTACACCGGGGCCCCATTCATATGTACACCGGGCCCCATTCATATGTAGACCGGCCCCATTAATATGTACACAGGGCCCCATTCATATGTACACAGGGCCCCATTCATACGTACACCGGGCCCCATTCATACGTACACCGGGCCCCATTCATACGTACATCGGGCCCCATTCATATGCACACCGGGCCCCATTCATATGTACACCGGACCCCATTCATACGTACACCGGACCCCATTCATATGCACACCGGGCCCCATTCATACGTACACCGGGCCCCATTCATACGTACACCGGGCCCCATTCATACGTACACCGGGCCCCATTCATATGTTCACAGGGCCCCATTCATATGTTCACAGGGCCCCATTCATATGTACACCGGGGCCCCATTCATATGTACACCGGGGCCCCATTCATATGTACACCGGGCCCCATTCATACGTACACCGGGCCCCATTCATACGTACACCGGGCCCCATTCATATGTTCACAGGGCCCCATTCATATGTTCACAGGGCCCCATTCATATGTACACCGGGGCCCCATTCATATGTACACCGGGGCCCCATTCATATGTACACCGGGCCCCATTCATATGTAGACCGGGCCCCATTCATATGTAGACCGGGCCCCATTCATATGTAGACCGGCCCCATTCATATCTACACCAGGGCCCCATTCATATCTACACCAGGGCCCCATTCATATGTACACAGGGCCCCATTCATATGTACACTGGGCCCCATTCATATGTACACTGGGCCCCATTCATATGTACACTGGGCCCCATTCATATGTACACTGGGCCCCATTCATATGTACACTGGGCCCCATTCATATGTACACAGGGCCCCATTCATATGTACACTAGGCCCCATTCATATGTACACCGGGCCCCATTCATATGTACACCGTGCCCAATTCATTTTGTACACCGGGCCCCATTCATATGTACACCGGGCCCCATTCATATATAGACCGGGCCCCATTCATATGTACACCGGGCCCCATTCATATGTACACCGGGCCCCATTCATATATAGACCGGGCCCCATTCATATGTACACCGGGCCCCATTCATATATATACCGGGCCCCATTCACATGTAGACCGGGCCCCATTCATATGTACACCGGGCCCCATTCATATGTACACCGGGCCCCATTCATATGTACACCGGGCCCCATTCATATGTACACCGGGCCCCATTCATATATAGACCGGGCCCCATTCATATGTACACCGGGCCCCATTCATATGTATACCGGCCCCATTCATATGTACACCGGACCCCATTCATACGTACACCGGGCCCCAATCTGATGTACACCGGGCCCCATTCAGAGATAAAGCTGCGATGTGTGAACATCGGCAGAATGACGGGTCCCCCGGGGGCCCCTTCCCGGCAGTCACCATGTATCGGCAGTCAGGAGCCCCTCATAAAGCGTCTCTCACGCTCTCAGTCCGCCGATCCTCACACAGCCGCTGTGAATCCCGGAGATTGGAGGAGCTTTCCCGAGGCTTCCCGCAGATTTCCACTCATTTCTCTCCAATCTGTCGGATTATTTCTCTCAGAGACGAAACATCGCAGCCTCTCACCTCACGTGACTCGTCTTCCTTGGTCTGTCTATGGGAATGCTGCATTGATGGGTGCTGGTGAGGCAGCATTTGATGGGCACTAGTGAGGCTGCATTGATTGGCACTGGTGAGGCTGCATTTGATGGGCGCTGGTGAGGCTGCATTTGATGTGCACTGGTGAGGCTGCATTTAATTGGCACTGGTGAGGCTGCATTGATGGGCACTGGTGAGGCTGCATTGATGGGCGCTGGTGAGGCTGCATTTGTTTGGCGCTGGTGAGGCTGCATTGATGGGCGCTGGTGAGGCTGCATTTGATGGGCGCTGGTGAGGCTGCATTTGCTGGGCGCTTTGTTAAAAAGGTGGGGTATACATGGGCAGGGAAAAGGGGGGGATCAAGGGTGGGGCCAAGGGGGGCAGCAAAATGAGGTTTCGCCTAGGGTGTCAAAAAATCCTTGCACCAGCCCTGAGGGGGGCTTATCAGAATGATGCCAAACTGCGCCCCAATACCTGCAATAAATCATTGCGCCCAGGGCAGCCTCTTCCTTTTGCCCACCCCTTGCCCCGACCCTGCTGGACGTCCTCCAGCCAGGAAAGGAGGCGGGGCTTTATCTAACTTCACTTGGGGGGTCCCAGGGAACGGGGGATACACAAAATCTTCGGATAGCACTGAGGGGGGGGTCCGGGGGAATTAGGGGGGGCGGTCATCAGTTATCGGCCCTCCAGAGCTGCTGAGTCAGTGCCAGCCAGGCGCCGCGGGCTTCCTTGTGTTTCAGCGAGAAGCTCAGCCAATATATAATGAAGCATTCATCTCCATCGCTGGTCAGGCCGCGGTGTCAGGGGAGCCGATCATCGAGTGTGAGGAATGAGCCCTTCATCATTTGTATGGTGAGCGACTCCGAGGATAAAGAGCACCTGTCACATCAGGCAGAGGAAGACGAACGTTCTATCGACGACGTCCTTCATTGCTGCTTCTAACCATCGCTGATCTGCTCCACTCTTATGGGTGCGGGGCAAATATGGATGACGGGACACTATTCCTCCCACTGACACAAATGATGGGGCACTATTCCTCCCCACTGACACCAATGATGGGACACTATTCCTCCCACTGACACAAATGATGGGGCACTATTCCTCCCCACTGACACCAATGATGGGACACTATTCCTCCCACTGACACCAATGATGGGACACTATTCCTCCCACTGACACCAATGATGGGACACTATTCCTCCCACTGACACCAATGATGGGACACCATTCCCCCCACTGATGCCAATGATGGGACACTATTCCTCCCACTGACACCAATGATGGGACACTATTCCTCCCACTGACACCAATGATGGGACACTATTCCTCCCACTGACACCAATGATGGGACACTATTCCTCCAACTAAGACCAATGATGGGACACTATTCCTCCTACTGACACCAATGATGGGACACTATTCCTCCCACTGACACCAATGATGGGACAATATTCCTCCCACTGACACCAATGATGGGACACTATTCCTCCCACTGACACCAATGATGGGCCACTTTTCCTCCAACTAAGACCAATGATGGGACACTATTCCTCCTACTGATACCAATGATGGGACACTATTCCTCCCACTGACACCAATGATGGGACACTATTCCTCCCACTGATACCAATGATGGGGCACTATTCCTCCCACTGACACCAATGATGGGACACTATTCCTCCCACTGACACCAATGATGGGACACTATTCCTCCCACTGACACCAATGATGGGACACTATTCCTCCCACTGATACCAATGATGGGACACTATCCCCCCCCCCCCCGTTGACACCAATGATGGGACACTATTCCTCCTACTGATACCATTGATGGGACACTATTTCACCCACTGACACCAATGATGGGGCACTATTCCTCCCACTGATACCATTGATGGGACACTATTCCTCCCACTGACACCAATGATGGGGCACTGGCCCATTGTTTAGGGTCCGGTGTTTTGGGACATGGCGCGGAGGACATGCTGCGCAGAGACGATCATTTCCTGGTCGGTGTCGATGAATCAGACGCTCTCGGTAATAACGACCTGACAGTTTAATTTCCATTTTTATCGCTAAGGTGCCTTTTATGCTTTAAAAGCTCATCAGCGATTTCCTGCGAATGGTACAAAGAAAAAAAAAAAAAAGGTCTGTGATAGAAATCTGCAGATCCTCTGTGTATAAGTGGCCCCTGGATCCGCACCCCGGGAGGGGGATTGTAGTCCCTGTGGCGTGGTGGTTGCCCCCGCGGCTGATCGGTGAGACGGCACAAACCTGTAATAGAAATTCTCGCCTCTCATCTCTTCTGCTTCCACTCTTATCAGTTTCTTGTCTCTATTTCCAATGAGGGGCCCCCGTTCGCACGATACCCCTTCTCCGGGGGATGGGATCGGACCCGCGTCACACTCATACGAAGGCTGCAGGCAGGTGGAGGGGGGGGGTCGGCCATGGGAGCCTTTGGCTTATGTGGAACTACAAGACCCAGCCAGCCCTTTCCAGCAGCCTGGCTGTCTTTTGATTGTACCCATTCTCATAGGTTCGCAGGCTCCACCCACTACAGAAAAGTACAGGAGGGGGCGGAGACAAGAGCAGTCACCCTGCACAAGGAGAGAGAGCAGAGCTGTGGGAGGGGCCCAACAGACTCCACCCACTATAGAAAATTACAGGAGGGGCGGAGACAAGAGCAGTCAATCTGCACAAGGAGAGAGAGCAGAGCTGTGGGAGGGGCCCAACAGACTCCACCCACTATAGAAAATTACAGGAGGGGCGGAGACAAGAGCAGTCACCCTGCACAAGGAGAGAGAGCAGAGCTGTGGGAGGGGCCCACTACGGAAAACTTCAGGAGGGGCGGAGGAAAGACTAGTTCCCTGCACAAGGAAAGAGAGCATTGCTATGGGAGGGGCCCAACAGACTCCACCCACTATAGAAAAGTACAGGAGGGGGCGGAGACAAGAAAAGTCTCCCTGCACAAGGAGAGAGATTAGAGCTGTGGGAGGGGCCAACAGACTCCACCCACTATAGAAAACTACAGGAGGGGGCGGAGACAAGAGCAGTCACCCTGCACAAGGAGAGAGAGCATTGCTATGGGAGGGGCCCAACAGACTCCACCCACTACAGAAAACTTCAGGAGGGGCGGAGACAAGAGCAGTCACCCTGCACATTGAGAGAGAGCAGAGCTGTGGGAGTGGCCCACTACGAAAAACTTTAGGAGGGGGCGGAGACAAGACTAGTTCCCTGAACAAGAAGAGATAGCAGAGCTGTGGGAGGGGCCAACAGACTCCACCCACTATAGAAAACTACAGGAGGGGTGGAGACAAGAAAAGTCACCCTGCACAAGGAGAGAGAGCAGAGCTGTGGGAGGGGCCCATCAGGTTTCACTCACTACAGAAAACTTCAGGTGGGGCGGAGACAAGAGCAGTTACCCCCCCCCCCCCCACCACTTTTACAACAGAGTCCTCAGCCAGCACCATGGAAACAGATGACACTGCACAGAATAAAAACATGGGGCCCCCTTCAGCCCCACCCATGGCCCGCCCGTGGCCCCTCCCCAGATCACCGCCTTGAAACAAAATCCAGGTTTGTCTACAAGTGATATTTATTTTTCTCACCCGTGCCGCCAATGCCGCAATGTGCTGCAGACAGTGCCACCCCTGACGCTAATGTCATAACGCATGTGCTGCCTGCAGAGACGGTGCCACCCATGCCACCCATGCCGTAATGTGCTGCAGACAGTGCCACCCATGCCACCAATGGCATAATGCCATTGGCAGGATGGGTGGCACTGTCACTGCAGGCAGCACATGCATTATGGCATTAGCATCATGGGTGGCACTGGTCTGCAGCACATTACGGCATTGGTGGCATGGGTGGCACCGTCTCTGCAGGCAGAAAAATGCGTTATGGACCATAACGCATGTGCTACCTGCAGACAGTGCCACTCATGCCATGCCGCCAATGCCATAGTGTGCTGCAGACAGTGCCACCCATCCCGCCAATGCCATAGTGTGCTGCAGACAGTGCCACCCATCCCGCCAATGCTGTAATGTGCAGCAGACCATGCAACCTGTACCACCCATGCCGTAATGCGCTGCAGACAATGCCGCCAATTCCATAATGTGCTGCAGACAGTGCCACCCATGCTGCCAATGCCATAGTGTGCTGCAGACAGGGTCCGCTGGGTGTAAGGGTCCGCTGCGCTGGGTGTCAGGGTCCGCTGGGTGACAGGAGACCGCCGGACAAAATCGCTCCGGAAAAACAAGTCCCATTATTGCATCAACGGGAGGAATAGTGTCCCATCATTGGTGTCGGTGGGAGGAATAGTGCCCCATCATTGGTATCAGTGGGAGGAATAGTGTCCCATCATTGGTGTCAGTGGGAGGAATAGTGTCCCATCATTGGTGTCAGTGGGGGGAATAGTGTCCCATCATTGGTGTCAGTGGGAGGAATAGTATCCCATCATTGGTGTCAGTGGGAGGAATAGTGCCCCATCATTGGTATCAGTAGGAGGAATAGTGTCCCATCATTGGTGTCAGTGGGAGGAATAGTGTCCCATTATTGGTATCAGTGGGAGGAATAGTGTCCCATCATTGGTGTCAGTGGGAGGACTAGTGTCCCATCATTGGTGTCAGTGGGAGGAATAGTGTCCCATCATTGGTGTCAGTGGGGGGAATAGTGTCCCATCATTGGGGTCAGTGGGAGGAATAGTGTCCCATCATTGGGGTCAGTGGGAGGAATAGTGTCCCATCATTGGTGTCAGTGGGGGGAATAGTGTCCCATCATTGGTGTCAGTGGGAGGAATAGTGTCCCATCATTGGTGTCAGTGGGAGGAATAGTGCCCCATCATTGGTATCAGTAGGAGGAATAGTGTCCCATCATTGGTGTCAGTGGGAGGAATAGTGTCCCATCATTGGTGTCAGTGGGAGGACTAGTGTCCCATCATTGGTGTCAGTGGGAGGAATAGTGTCCCATCATTGGTGTCAGTGGGGGGAATAGTGTCCCATCATTGGGGTCAGTGGGGGGAATAGTGTCCCATCATTGGGGTCAGTGGGAGGAATAGTGCCCCATCATTGGTATCAGTAGGAGGAATAGTGTCCCATCATTGGTGTCAGTGGGAGGAATAGTGTGCCATCATTGGTGTCAGTGGGAGGACTAGTGCCCCATCATTGGAATCAGTAGGAGGAATAGTGTCCCATCATTGGTGTCAGTGGGAGGAATAGTGTCCCATCATTGGTGTCAGTGGGAGGAATAGTGTCCCATCATTGGTGTCAGTGGGGGGAATAGTGTCCCATCATTGGTGTCAGTGGGAGAAATAGTGTCCCATCATTGGTGTCAGTGGGGGAAATAGTGTCCCATCATTGGTGTCAGTGGGAGGAATAGTGTCCCATCATTGGTGTCAGTGGGAGGAATAGTGTCCCATCATTGGTGTCAGTGGGAGGAATAGTGTCCCATCATTGGTATCAGTGGGAGGAATAGTGTCCCATCATTGGTGTCAGTGGGAGGAATAGTGTCCCATCATTGGTGTCAGTGGGAGGAATAGTGTCCCATCATTGGTGTCAGTGGGGTGAATAAAGGCAAGTAATGGGCCACATCCAGTCTTTGGGTCGCAGTTTAAAGACCACCAGCTTAAGAGGTAGAGAGTTGAATATCTAAGGACATCTAGTGGCAGCAAAAAAGTACTGCGGGGGGGGGGGGGGGAATCTCTGATTTGGAGTTGAATATTGCAGCAAAAGCTGGTTTTGTTATTTTTATCTTTTTAATGTCCTTTTTTTTTCAATTGCAATATGTTTGGCGGCCGTTGTGCGTTGGGGTCGGACGTTGTGCGTTGGGGTCGGATGCTGTGCGTTGGGGTCGGACGCTGTGCGTTGGGGTCGGACGTTGTGCGTTGGGGTCGGACGCTGTGCATTGGGGTCGGACGTTGTGCGTTGGGGTCGGACGTTGTGCGTTGGGGTCGGACGCTGTGCGTTGGGGTCGGACGCTGCGCGTTGGGGTCGGACGCTGTGCGTTGGGGTCGGACGTTGTGCGTTGGGGTCGGACGTTGTGCGTTGGGGTCGGACGCTGTGCGTTGGGGTCGGACGCTGCGCGTTGGGGTCGGACGCTGTGCGTTGGGGTCGGACGTTGTGCGTTGGGGTCGGACATCGTGCTTAGTATTCACGCAACATATCTGTGTCTAAAGGAATTCTTCAGAGCAGACGGTCTGCAGACCGCGCAGGCGCAGCGTATGGAGAGTCTTTGTGTGTGTTTTGTGTGTGTTTGCGATCGCGAATTCCCCCGACCAGCCGCGCCGAGCGCAGTCAAGGTTGTGCTTCTCATTGGCGCACATGTATGCCTCATGTGACAGCGTGAAGACACTTAGAAATGAACCTGTGCCCCATTTTATAAAGCGGCGGGGAGGGGGGGATGGGGGGGGGGCTGAGTGACGCGGAGTGGAAAGGCTGCAATCTGTCTTTTGTTCTGCAAGCTGAAGAAGGAAAGCCGCTCCGACACAAACCCGAGGCGGATGGACGCCGGCCAATCCATCGATCTCACCGGCCGGGGGAAACCGCTGCAAAAGCCACGCGCGTTTTATCAAAAGCCGAGAAACGAAAACGATATATAAGTACCTGTGATAAATAAATAAATATTTTGTGACATTGAGGGGGGGAGGGGTTACAGGACGAACGCGGAAATGTGATTGGTCACATTGGCCGTCTGGAGGAGCGGATGAGAGCAATTTACTTCAATCAGGAGGCTAAAGGGAAACATTTTATTTATTTATTTTAATAAAGTATTCACAGCGCTTCACTTTTTCCACATTGTGTTATGTTACAGCCTCATTCCAAAAATGGGTTCGTTAATTGGAATGGGAAGTATCACAGGCTCCTCCCATGTACATAAGTATCACAGACTCCTCCCATGTACATAAGTATCACAGACTCCTCCCATGTACATAAGTATCACAGACTCCTCCCACATACATAAGTATCACAGACTCCTCCCATGTACATAAGTATCACAGACTCCTCCCACATACATAAGTATCACAGACTCCTCCCACGTACATAAGTATCACAGGCTCCTCCCACGTACATAAGTATCACAGACTCCTCCCACGTACATAAGTAACACAGGCTCCTCCCACGTACATAAGTATCACAGACTCCGCCCATGTACATAATTATTACAGGCTCCTCCCATCTAAAAACCTATTCCCCTCCTCCCATGTACATAAGTATCACAGACTCCTCCCACGTACATAAGTATCACAGACTCCTCCCATGTACATAAGTATCACAGACTCCTCCCACGTACATAAGTATCACAGACTCCTCCCATGTACATAAGTATCACAGACTCCTCCCATGTACATAAGTATCACAGACTCCTCCCACGTACATAAGTATCACAGACTCCTCCCACGTACATAAGTATCACAGGCTCCTCCCACGTACATAAGTAACACAGGCTCCTCCCACGTACATAAGTATCACAGACTCCTCCCACGTACATAAGTATCACAGGCTCCTCCCACGTACATAAGTATCACAGGCTCCTCCCATGTACATAAGTATCACAGGCTCCTCCCACGTACATAAGTATCACAGGCTCCGCCCATGTACATAATTATTACAGACTCCTCCCATCTACATAAATATCACAGGCTCCTCCCAAGTACATAAATATCACAGGCTCCTCCCACATACATAAGTAGCACAGGCTCCTCCTATGTACATAAGTATCACAGGTTCCTCCAATGTACATAAATATCACAGGCTCCTCCCATGTACAAAAGTATCATAGGCTCCTCCCATGTACATAAGTATCACAGGCTCCTCCCAAGTACATAAATATCACAGGCTCCTCCCACATATATAAGTAGCACAGGCTCCTCCCACGTACATAAGTATCACAGGCTCCTCCCACTTACATAAGTATCACAGGCTCCTCCCACGTACATAAGTATCACAGGCTCCTTCCATGTACATAATTATCACAGGCTCCTCCCACGTACATAATTATCACAGGCTCCTCCCACATACATAAGTATCACAGACTCCTCCCATCTACATAAGTATCACAGGCTCCTCCCATCTTCATAAGTATCACAGGCTCCTCCCATGTACATAAATATCACAGGCTCCTCCCACGTATATAAGTATCACAAGCTCCTCCCATGTACATAGGTATCACAGGCTCCTCCCATGTACATAAGTATCACAGGCTCCTCCCATGTACATAAATGAATAGGAAGTGCTCTGAGTCGATTTCCTCAACAGGTCAAATGTTATTCATTCATAAAAAAATTAAAAATAAATAGAATGGTTTGAGGAAACAATTTATTCTGGCCACTAGAGGGAGCTAAGGGTTCTAGGAAATAAAAACCTATTCCCTGGTAACGTCAGCGCCATTAAGTGGCCATAATGCTTCCCTGGTACGTGTCACCCCATTATATCCGTTACAATGAAACCGAACGAATGGAGATCGAAGACGAACGAATTCACGTGACGGATCGGTTTAGACATCATTTCCTTATCCTGGGAGTTCTCATTGAAGTTTTTATTGAGTATATTTTGTAGCTGGATGACAATTCCCGCCCCCCCACCCCCACCCCCGAATCCTCCAGCTATTGTCTGACAGCACCAATTACAGGCGGACTTGTGCGACTAAACAAAGGGAAAAGGTCTGCGAGTTAATCAGCTTCCTGACATTTCGCGGCTCGTTTGGAGTGTTCCGGGTAATTGGAATGGCGGGTTCTTATTTCAATGAAGTAATGCCGAAAACCGCTAAATAGAACCGCGGTGAAAACCTCTGAGAGCGCTCAACACGCAGCCCCGGCATTGCCCCCGAATCACGCAGCTATGCGTCACCGGCGAAACTGCTCCATTCTGGGCAAAATCGAATGTTCTCCTTCTATTTCCAGTACAGGTCGAAGGTTAGTCATTCATAAAAAAAAAATAGGTTGTGGAACATAGCGCGGATTGGCCACTAGGTGGAGCTGAGTATTCATTTGATCTCTACCCCCATCTAGTGGTCATAATGTAATATTTCCCCCCAAAAAATTGCTTTTTTTAAACATTTTATCCATAGAGGAACTAGGAGAACATTCGATTTTCCCCAGATTTGCATAGAAAGATTTGTACCAAGCAGTTTTGCTGGATGGGAGGCAATTAAAACAGTTCGTTTTTTCAGTGTCCATTAATGCTGGTTTCTGGTGATCTATTGTTGCTGGAGGGGATCTATTTTGGCAGGGGGGGTGTTATTGTTGATGGGGAGGTCAATTGTTTTACAGTATTGTTGCTGCTGGGGGACCTTGTGTCTCTGTATAGGATCTATTTTTGCTGGGGGTGGGTCTTATGTTGCTGGGGGGTGGGATCGGTTGCTGGGGGGGGATCTATTGTTGCTGGAGGGGATCTATTTTGGCAGGGGGAGGGGTTATTGTTGCTGGGGAGGTCAGTTGTTCTATTTTTTCTGCTGGGGAACCTATTGTTTCTGGATAGGATCTTTTTTTGCTGGGGGTGGGTCTTATGTTGCTGGGGGGGTCGGTTTCTGGAAGGGATCTACTGTCGAGGGAGCAGTCTATTCTGTAGCTGGATGCTTGAGGGTCTATTGATGGTGTCTGTGGTGAGATCTGTTGTTGCTGCTGGGGCCTGTTGTTGCTGGGGGGGGAGTATTTTGTTGTTGGTGGTCCATTGTTGCTGTGGAGATCTATGGTTGCTGGAGGGGATCTATTTAGGCGGGAGGGTGTTATTGTTGCTGGGGAGGTTTATTGTTCCGGGGGGGCTGTCGTTGCTGCTGGGGAGGTATATTGTTCTATTGTTGCTGCTGGGGGACCTTGTGTCTCTGTATGGAATCTATTTTTGCTGAGGGTGGATCTTATGTTGCTGGGGGGATCAGTTGCTGGGAGGGATCTATTGTTGCTGTAGGGGATCTATTTAGACAGGGAGAGGGTGTTATTGTTGCTGGGGAGGTCTATTGTTCTATTGTTGCTGCTGGGGGACCTTGTGTCTCTGTATGGGATCTATTTTTGCTGGGGGTGGGTCTTATGTTGCTGGGGGTGGGGGTCGGTTGCAGGGAGGGATCTACTGTCGAGGGAGCAGTCTATTCTGTAGCTGGATGCTTGAGGGTCTATTGATGGCGTCTGTTGTGAGATCTGTTGTTGCTGCTGGGGCTATTGTTGCTGGGGGGGGGTGTTTTGTTGTGGGTGGTCCATTGTTGCTGTGGAGATCTATGGTTGCTGGGGGGGGGGTTCTATTGTTGGCTAAATGGGATCTATTTTACTGCTTTTCTTACAATCATTAACAAATTCAATACAAATTACTTAGTACCACAAATGTTACTTAGTTCTGTATTCTCTAAAGGGGGCGATGCTCGGAGGTGGGTAGGGGGTGGAACCAAGGGACTGTGCTCGGAGGTGGGTAGGGGGTGGAACCAAGAGATGGTGCTCAGAGGTGGGTAATGGGTGGAACCAAGGGACTGTGCTCGGAGGTGGGTAGGGGTGGAACCAAGGGACTGTGCTCGGAGGTGGGTAGGGGGTGGAACCAAGAGATGGTGCTCGGAGGTGGGTAGGGGGTGGAACCAAGAGATGGTGCTCAGAGGTGGGTAGGTGGTGGAACCAAGGGACTGTGCTCAGAGGTGGGTAGGGGGTGGAACCAAGAGATGGTGCTCGGAGGTGGGTAGGGGGTGGAACCAAGGGACGGTGCTCGGAGGTGGGTAGGGGGTGGAACCAAGAGATGGTGCTCGGAGGTGGGAAGGGGGTGGAACCAAGGGACTGTGCTCGGAGGTGGGTAGGGGGTGGAACCAAGGGACTGTGCTCGGAGGTGGGTAGGGGGTGGAACCAAGAGATGGTGCTCAGAGGTGGGTAGGGGGTGAAACCAAGAGATGGTGCTCGGAGGTGGGTAGGGGGTGGAACCAAGGGACTGTGCTCGGAGGTGGGTAGGGGGTGGAACCAAGAGATGGTGCTCAGAGGTGGGTAATGGGTGGAACCAAGGGACTGTGCTCGGAGGTGGGTAGGGGGTGGAACCAAGGGACTGTGCTCGGAGGTGGGTAGGGGGTGGAACCAAGAGATGGTGCTCGGAGGTGAGTAGGGGGTGGAACCAAGAGATGGTGCTCAGAGGTGGGTAGGTGGTGGAACCAAGGGACTGTCCTCGGAGGTGGGTAGGGGGTGGAACCAAGAGATGGTGCTCGGAGGTGGGTAGGGGGTGGAACCAAGAGATGGTGCTCGGAGGTGAGTAGGGGGTGGAACCAAGAGATGGTGCTCAGAGGTGGGTAGGTGGTGGAACCAAGGGACTGTCCTCGGAGGTGGGTAGGGGGTGGAACCAAGAGATGGTGCTCGGAGGTGGGTAGGGGGTGGAACCAAGAGATGGTGCTCGGAGGTGGGAAGGGGGTGGAACCAAGGGACTGTGCTCGGAGGTGGGTAGGGGGTGGAACCAAGGGACTGTGCTCGGAGGTGGGTAGGGGGTGGAACCAAGGGACTGTGCTCAGAGTTGGGTAGGGGGTGGAACCAAGGGACTGTGCTCGGAGGTGGGTAGGGGGTGGAGCCAAGGAACGGTGCTCGGAGGTGGGTATGGGGTGGAGCCAAGGAACGGTGCTCTATATATATATATATATATATATAATATTTGGGGAGTTCTAAGTAACTTTTAAGCAAAAAAATACTGATTGAAACCTCTGAGGTTTTTTATTTTTTGCGCTATCAACAAAAATAGAGCGACAGTTTAGAAAAATATATATATTTTTTACTTTTTTCTATAATAAATGTCCCCAAACAATATATAAAAAAAATACGTTTTTTTTTCCTCAGTTTAGGCCGATACGTATTCTCCTACATATTTTTGGTAAAAAAAAAAAACGCAATAAGCGCTTATCGATCGTTTTGCGCAAAACTTCTAGCGTTTACAAAATAGGGGATCGTTTTATGGCATTTTTTTTTTACTACGAATGGCGGCGATCAGCGATTTTTATCGTGACTGCGACATTACGGCAGGCACTTCGGACACTTTTGGCGCTATTTTGGGACCATTGTCATTTATTCAGCGATCGGCGCTATAAAAATGCACTAATGACTAAATGACACTGGCAGGGGAGGGGTTAACCACTAGGGGGCACGAGGCAGGGGGGTTAAGTGTGTCCTAGGGAGTGATTCTAACTGTGGGGCGCGTGGCTACGAGTAACACAACACTGATCAATTCTCCCGATCAGGGCCGTCTTAATAGCATCATGGGCCCCTGGGCAAAGTAATGCTCTGGGGCCCCTAAACAGACATCAAGTGGGTAGGAGGAAGACGCCCCCCCCCCCCCCTGTCTATCTATCACTCTCAGTGCCATCATGGGGCCCCCAATTTCGGGGCAGAGTGGGCTCAAGGACCAGCTGCTTTGGGGAAAGTGCAGGGGCCCCTCATGCAGCCGGGGCCCCTGGGCAGTGCCCTCTCATTAAGACAGCCCTGCTCCCGATGAGAGGGAGCAGTAGATCAGTGTCCTGTCGCTAGGCAGAACAAGGGAAGTGCCTTGTTTACATAGAGATCCCCCCCGTTCTGCAGCTCCGTGACACGACTGCGGGGACACCGGCGGGTCCCGCGGGCACGGGTACGTTGCTTTGCGCAGCCGCGCCATTCTGCCGACGCCACTGGTTGGTAAAGTGAAGATCACAATACTGAGATACAAAGTATCAAAGCAGCAAAATAATTATATTTCTACACAGAGAGTGTGAAAAGGAGGACAAGGCTGCCCCCTGGTGGTCGCCCATAAGTTTTTTTTTTTGTCCTGTATAGAAAATGATTCTGCGTTTTCATATAAATTATTAGGAGTGTAAAAATGCTACAAATGATAGAAAATCTGCAATTCACATAAAATACGTTTGCCGTTACTAAGAAATGAATGCGATTGGCTGCAAAATACATTTTCAAGCTGTACCGGAATAATAAACCTCTTCTCTATTTTCTTCTGTTTTCTATATGTACCTGTCTATTTTTGCCGGGGGTATTTTGTTGTGGGGGGGGGGGGGGGGTCTATGTTTGCTGATGGGGGGGTTGTCTATTTTTTAGCTGGGGCTGATCTATTGTTGCTGGTGGGGGTATGTTGTTGCTGGGTAGATCTATTGTTGCTCGGGTCTATTGTTGCTGGAGGGTATTTTGTTGTGGGGGTCTATGATTGCGGGACAGGGGTCTGTTGTTTACCTGAGAGGGTCTATATTTACTGATGTTGGGGGGTCGGCAGCTGCAGCTGGGAGGGATCTACTGTTGAGGTAGGGATCTGTTTATGATGGCTGCTAAGAGATCTATTGTCGTTGGTGAGGGTCTATTGCTCTTGGGTCTATCTATTGATGCTGGGGTGGGTGTTTTTGTTGTTGCAGGGGTCTATTGTTGCTGGGGAGGTATTTTGTTGTGGGGGTCTATTGCTGCACATGGGTGTTTGTTGTTGCTGGGGTAGATCTATTGTTGCTGGGGCAGATTTTTTGTTGCTGGTGGGAGTATATTGTAGCTGGGGTGGATCTCTTGTTGCAGGGGTCTACTGTTGCTTGAGGATATTTTATTTTGGGGGGTCTATTGTTTGCCTGTGGGCTTTATTGTTGCTGATGCTGGGGGGTCAGTTGTAGCTGGGAGGGATCTACTGATGAGGTAGGGATCTATTGATGCTGGCTGCTAGGAGATATTTTGTCATTGGTGGGGGTCTATTGTTGCTTGAGTGGATCTATTATTGCTGGCGGGGGACTTTTGCTGCAGTAATCTACTGTTACTATGGGAGGTATTTTGTTGTGGAGGGTCTATGATTGTGGGACAGGGGTCTATTGTTTGCCTGGGGGGGGTCTATTGTTGCTGATGTTAGGGGGTCAGCTGCAGCTGGGAAGGATCTACTGTTGAGGTAGGGATTAATTGATGATGGCTGCTAGGAGATCTATTGCTGTTGGGTGGATCTATTGATGCTAGTGAGGGTGTGTTTGTTGTTGCAAGGGTCTATTGTTGCTGGGGAGGTATTTTGTTGTGGGGTTCTATTGCTGCAGATGGGTGTTTGTTGCTGCTGGGGTAGATCTATTGTTGCTGGGGGGGTTTGTTGCGGGCATCTATTGTTGCTGGGGCGAATCTTTTGTTGCTGGGGTAGATCTATTGATGCAGGGGTCTACTGTTGCTGGAAGGTATTTTGTTGTGGGGGGTGTATTATTTTGGGGGGGTCTATTGTTTGCCTGGGGGTCTATTTTTTCTGATGCTGGGGTGGGGGTCAGTTCCAGCGGGAAGGGATCTACTGTTGAGATAGGGATCTATTGATGATGGCTGCTGGGAGATCTATTGGCATTGGTGAGGGTCTATTGCTGTTGGGTGGATCTATTGATGCTGGGAGAGTGTTTTTGTTGTTGCAGGGGTCTATTGTTGCTTGGGTTATTTTGTTGTGGAGGGTCTATGTTTGCTGGTGGGGGGTCTATTTTTTTTGCTGGGGCTGATCTATTGTTGCTGGTGGGGGTAAGTTGTTGCTGGGGTAGATCTATTGTTGCTGGGGTCTACTGTTGCTGTAGGGTATTTTTTTGTGGGGGTCTATTTTTGCTGATGCTGGGGAGGGGTCAGTTGCAGCTGGGAGGGATCTACTGCTCCCGGACAGGCTCCCCCATTGCTCTGTCCTTCTATCAGCGTGCTTCTTTTTTAACACTGTTTCACTCCTTTGTGCTGCTTCTTCCACTCACATACAAGCCCTGCTGTATCTGAACCACAGGAGGCTGATACGGGGTCCGGGTGATCCCGGACGCACCCCCAACCTGCGACAGGACAGGCCCTTACAAATCAGCAACGTATTATTTGCCTTAATTTGCGTCTTTTCTGGCGTTCAGCGTTTAAACGTTCCCGTTATTATTACGAGGCGCCTCTTCCTACATCTGAAGAACAATTTAGGGAGTTTTGGGGGGAAAGCGATTTTATTTTCAAGCTGCCAGACTTAGTAGTCTTTCCATCAGAACTCGTCACATTGATCGTAACTAGAGGCCGTTAGACAGGGAATGTAAAGAACTCCCCGAGCATGCGCGGCGGGGGGGGGGGTGCGAAGAAAATCGATGGGATACAATAAAAGGCGCTTCCAGTGTAGATGGTAGGAGTATTCTTTTTTTTCAAAGTTTCTTCGCTGCGGCCCGTTATCAAGATCACTCGGCTTGTCGTTACTTTGTATCGGTTTGTATCTCTCCTCATCCCGTTTGTATCGGTTTGTATCTCTCCTCCTTCGGTTTGTATCTCTCCTCCTCCGGTTTGTATCTCTCCTCCTCTGGTTTGTATCAGTTTGTGTCGGTTTGTATCTGTTTGTATCTCTCCTCCTCCGGTTTGTATCGGTTTGTATTTCTTCTTCTCCGGTTTGTATCGGTTTGTATCTCTCCTCCTCCGGTTTGTATCAGTTTGTGTCGGTTTGTATCTGTTTGTATCTCTCCTCCTCCGGTTTGTATCTCTCCTCCTCCGGTTTGTATCTCTCCTCCTCCGGTTTGTATCTCTCCTCCTCCGGTTTGTATCTCTCCTTCTCCGGTTTGTATCTCTCCTCCTCCGGTTTGTATCTCTCCTTCTCCGGTTTGTATCTCTCCTTCTCCGGTTTGTATCTCTCCTCCTCCGGTTTGTATCAGTTTGTGTCGGTTTGTATCTGTTTGTATCTCTCCTCCTCCGGTTTGTATCTCTCCTCCTCCGGTTTGTATCGGTTTGTATCTCTCCTTCTCCAGTTTGTATCTCTCCTCCTCTGGTTTGTATCTCTCCTCCTCCGGTTTGTATCGGTTTGTATCTCTCCTTCTCCAGTTTGTATCTCTCCTCCTCTGGTTTGTATCTCTCCTCCTCCGGTTTGTATCGGTTTGTATCTCTCCTTCTCCAGTTTGTATCTCTCCTCCTCCAGTTTGTATCTCTCCTCCTCCGGTTTGTATCGATTTGTATCTGTTTGTATCTCTCCTCCTCCGGTTTGTATCTCTCCTCCTCCGGTTTGTATCGGTTTGTATTTCTTCTTCTCCGGTTTGTATCGGTCTGTATCTCTCCTCCTCCGGTTTGTATCGGTTTGTATCTCTCCTCCTCCGGTTTGTATCTCTCCTCCTCCGGTTTGTATCGGTTTGTATCTCTCCTCCTCCGGTTTGTATCTCTCCTCCTCCGGTTTGTATCGGTTTGTATCTCTCCTTCTCCAGTTTGTATCTCTCCTCCTCCAGTTTGTATCTCTCCTCCTCCGGTTTGTATCGATTTGTATCGGTTTGTATCTCTCCTTCTCCGGTTTGTATCTCTCCTCCTCCGGTTTGTATCGGTTTGTATTTCTTCTTCTCCGGTTTGTATCGGTCTGTATCTCTCCTCCTCCGGTTTGTATCGGTTTGTATCTCTCCTCCTCCGGTTTGTATCTCTCCTCCTCCGGTTTGTATCGGTTTGTATCTCTCCTTCTCCAGTTTGTATCTCTCCTCCTCCAGTTTGTATCTCTCCTCCTCCGGTTTGTATCGATTTGTATCGGTTTGTATCTCTCCTCCTCCGGTTTGTATCTCTCCTCCTCCGGTTTGTATCGGTTTGTATTTCTTCTTCTCCGGTTTGTATCGGTCTGTATCTCTCCTCCTCCGGTTTGTATCGGTTTGTATCTCTCCTCCTCCGGTTTGTATCTCTCCTCCTCCGGTTTGTATCAGTTTGTATCTCTCCTCCTCCGGTTTGTATCGGTTTGTGTCGGTTTGTGTGTTTTATGTCAGGCGGGGAAATGAAGCAGAATTTGGAGATGAAGAGATCGTTTTTCTTCCTACAAGACGGCTTTTTGTGTTCGGAATTAAAAACCTGAGATTTATCAAAGGCGTTGCTGACAGAATCGGGAGAGTAATGAGCGCAGATCATTCCGCCTCTCGTTTGGTAAATTGTTTCCGGCGGTTTGGTGGGGATTTGAGTTCCGTGACGGTTTTATTCTGCCAGGATTGCCGGTGTATGGAGATCGATGGATGGGCTCCCCCCCGCCGACGTCTGCGTCACGTCTATTGTTACATTGTTACTCCTTTATCCTCACCTGGTGATCAGCCAGGAACATGCCTCCAGGCTGAGAAAGGCTACGTTCACTCCTCCAGTGCTGGGACCAGGTCATCCAGTGACGGGACCAAGTCATCCAGTGCGGGTAGTGCCAGGACCAGGTCATCCAGTGCTGCGACTACGTCATCCAGTGTCGGGACCAGGTCATCCAGTGTTGGGACCAGGTCATTCAGTGACGGGACTAGCTCATCCAGTGCCGGTAGTGCCAGGACCAGGTCATCCAGTGCTGAGACTAGGTCATCCAGTGTCGGGACTAAGTCATCCAGTGCTGGGACCAGGTCATTCAGTGCTGAGACTAGGTCATCCAGTGTCGGGACTAAGTCATCCAGTGCTGAGACTAGGTCATCCAGTGTCGGGACTAAGTCATCCAGTGTCGGGACTAAGTCATCCAGTGCTGAGACTAGGTCATCCAGTGTCGGGACTAAGTCATCCAGTGCTGGGACCAGGTCATTCAGTGCTGAGACTAGGTCATCCAGTGTCGGGACTAAGTCATCCAGTGCTGAGACTAGGTCATCCAGTGTCGGGACTAAGTCATCCAGTGCTGGGACCAGGTCATTCAGTGCTGAGACTAGGTCATCCAGTGTCGAGACTAGGTCATCCAGTGTCGAGACTAGGTCATCCAGTGTCGGGACTAAGTCATCCAGTGCTGAGACTAGGTCATCCAGTGTCGGGACTAAATCATCCAGTGCTGGGACCAGGTCATTCAGTGACGGGACCTGGTCATTCAGTGACGGGACTACGTCATCCAGTGACGGCACTAGGTCATCCAGTGACGGGACTAGGTCATCCAGTGCCGGTAGTGCCAGGACCAGGTCATCCAGTGCTGAGACTAGGTCATCCAGTGTCGGGACTAAATCATCCAGTGCTGGGACCAGGTCATTCAGTGACGGGACCAGGTCATTCAGTGACGGGACTACGTCATCCAGTGACGGCACTAGGTCATCCAGTGACGGGACTAGGTCATCCAGTGCCGGTAGTGCCAGGACCAGGTCATCCAGTGCTGCGACTACGTCATCCAGTGCTGAGACTAGATTATGAGACTAGGTTATCCAGTGCGGGGGCTAGGTCATCCAGTGCGGGGGCTAGGTCATCCAGTGTGGGGGCTAGGTCATCCAGTGCCAAGACTAGGTCATCCAGTGCCGGGACCAAGTCATCCAGTGCCGTGACTAGGTCATCCAGTGCCAGGACCAGGTCATCCAGTGCCGTGACTAGGTCATCCAGTGCCAGGACCAGGTCATTCAGTGCCAGGACTAGGTCATCCAGTGTCAAGACTAGGTTATCCAGTGCGGGGGCTAGGTCATCCAGTGCGGGGGCTAGGTCATCCAGTGCCGGGACTAGGTCATCCAGTGCCAAGACTAGGTCATCCAGTGCCGGGACCAAGTCATCCAGTGCCGTGACTAGGTCATCCAGTGCCGGGACCAAGTCACCCAGTGCCGTGACTAGGTCATCCAGTGCCGGAACTAGGTCATCCAGTGTCGGGACTAGGTCATCCAGTGCTGGCACCAGGTCATCCAGTGCCAGGACTAGGTATCCAGGGCGGGGACTAGGTCATTCAGTGCCGGGACCAAGTCATCCAGTGCCGGGACCAAGTCATCCAGTGCCAGGACTAGGTATCCAGGGCGGGGACTAGGTCATTCAGTGCCGGGACCAAGTCATCCAGTGCCGGAACTAGGTCATCCAGTGCCGGGACCCAGTCATCCAGTGCCGGGGCCAAGTCATCCAGTGCCTGAACTAGGTCATCCAGTGTCGGGACTAGGTCATCCAGTGCTGGCACCAGGTCATCCAGTGCCAGGACTAGGTTATCCAGTGCGGAGACTAGGTCATCCAGTGCCGGGACCAAGTCATCCAGTGCAGGGACCAAGTCATCCAGTGCCGGGACTAGGTCATCCAGTGCCGGGACCAAGTCATCCAGTTCTGGGACTAGGTCATCCAGTGCTGGCACCAGGTCATCCAGTGCCAGGACTAGGTTATCCAGTGCGGGGACTAGGTCATCCAGTGCCGGACCAAGTCATCCAGTGCCGGGACTAGGTCATCCAGTGCCGGGACTAGGTCATCCAGTGCTGAAACATGGTCATCCAGTGCCAGGACCAGGTCATTCAGTGCCGGGACTAGGTCATCCAGTGCCGAGACCAGGTCATCCAGTGCCGGGACTAGGTCATCCAGTGCCGAGGCTAGGTCATGCAGTGCCGAGATCAGGTTATCCAGTGTCGGGACCAGGTCATCCAGTGCCGGGACCAGGTCATCCAGTGCCGAGACCAGGTCATCCAGTGCCGAGACCAGGTCATCCAGTGCCGGGACCAAGTCATGCAGTGCCGAGATCAGGTTATCCAGTGCCGAGACCAGGTCATCCAGTGCCCAAGGTGAAGATGGAAAACTTTTTTCCCCCCTCTGTTATCACCTGGTGATCTGGCCAATAACACACCTCTTGTATTCAAGCCCCTCCCCCCCCCACTCTGGATGAAGGAGAACAGGGGGCACAGCAGGCAGCAGCATTGTCAGTCCGGGGGGAGGGTAGGGCTAGATGTACTAGCGGATTTAAATACATTGAGGTCAAAGGTCACCCAATACTTTATAATCAGTTACAGCAAACTTTATATATTTTTTCAACCCCCAACATTCTGCGGGGATCCAGCAATCCGGGATGAAATGTGACAATGGACGAGGAGGGGAGATCTCTTATTTTTCCAGCAGATGGCGCTCTTATTCCTAGAATATTGGTTGTTCCTTTACATTCCTTTTTTTTTTTTTTTTCCGAAGGGTAATATTAGATTCTGAGCGTGAGAATACAAACATACATGCAGATCATATGTTACCATCAGATCCCCCAATGGCGTCCATGTGTGCTACATGCAGGCCAATCGTAGCTTGGGCCCCATTCATTTGAATGGGTCATATTTGGCCATAAAGCCCACCAAACCCAACACAAGGTATCGTTTTTGTCAGGCTGGGGGGAAGCATTTCCTCAGTCTCCCCTCCCTCGGTGATCAGACTGCAACATTGTAATTTTGTAGCAAGTCACAAGCTGAGATGATGTCATCAGTCTGTTGCAGGCATGGGGAAGCATTTCCTCAGTCTCCCTCCCTCAGTAATCAGACTGCAACAGCGTGGTCCTCATTCACTTGAATCCATTATCCATAATGCCCACCAAACCCAACGAAGGGTGTCATTTTTGTCAGGCAGGGGGAAGCAGGTGGAGTCATGTGCATTTGGGGGATGAACGCCAGAGCCTTGTGCATTGGGGGGGGGGGGCGTGAACGCCAGAGACTTGTACTTTGGGGAGCTGAATGCCAGAGCCTTGTGCATTGGGGGGGCTGAACGCCAGAGCCTTGTGCATTGGGGGGGCTGAACGCCGGAGCCTTGTGCATTGGGGGGGGAGCTGAACGCCAGAGCCTTGTGCATTGGGGGTGCCAAACGCCAGAGCCTTGTGCATTGGGGGGGCTGAACGCCGGAGCCTTGTGCATTTGGGGGGGCTGAATGCCAGAGCCTTGTGCTATGGGGGGCTGAACGCCAGAGCCATGTGCATTGGGGGGGCTGAACGCCAGAGCCTTTTGCATTGGGGGGGCTGAACGCCGTAAGCCTTGTGCATTGGGGGGGCTGAACACCAAAGCCTTGTGCATTGGGGGGCTGAACGCCAGAGCCTTGTGCATTGGGGGGGCTGAACACTGGAGCCTTGAGCATTGGGGGGCTAAAGCTCGAGCCTTGTGCATTGGGGGGGGGGGGGGTGAACGCCGGAGCCTTGTGCATTAGGGGGCTGAATGCCAGAGCCTTGTACATTTGAGGGCAGAACAACAAAGCCTTGTGCATTGGGGGAGCTGAACGCTGGAGCCTTGAGCATTGGAGAGCTGAACACTGGAGCCTTAAGCATTGGGGGGCTAAAGCTCGAGCCTTGTGCGTTGGGGGGCTGAACGCCGTCACCTCGTGCATTAGGGGGCTGAATGCCAGAGCCTTGTGCATTGGAGGGCTGAACACCAAAGCCTTGTGCATTGGGGGAGCTGAACGCTGGAGCCTTGAGCATTGGAGGGCTGAACGCCAAAGCCTTGTGCATTGGGGGGCTGAACACCAAAGCCTTGTGCATTGGGGGGGCTGAACACTGGAGCCTTGAGCATTGAAGCGCTGAACGCCAAAACCTTGTGCATTGGGGGGCTGAACACCAAAGCCTTGTGCATTGGGGGGCTGAACTCTGGAGCCTTGAGCATTGGAGGGCTGAACGCCAGAGCCTTGTGCATTGGGGGGCTAAACGCCAGAGCCTTGTGCATTGGGGGGGCTAAAGGCCAGAGCCTTGTGCATTGGGGGGCTGAACACCAGAGCCTCGTGCATTGGGGGGGCTGAACACTGGAGCCTTGTGCATTGGGGGGCTGAACGCCAGAGCCTTGTGCATTTGGGGGGGGGGGGGGGGCGAACACTGGAGCTTAGTGCATTGGGGGGCTGAACACTGGAGCCTCGTGCATTGGGGGGGGCTGAACGCCGGAGCCTTGTGCATTACTGGGCTGAACACCAAAGCCTTGTGCATTGGGGGGCTGAACACCAAAGCCTTGTGCATTGGGGGGCTCAACACCGAAAGCCTTGTGCATTGGGGGGCTGAACGCCAGAGCCTTGTGCATTGGGGGGGCTGAACACTGGAGCCTTGAGCATTGGAGGGGGGCTGAACGCCAGAGCGTTGTGCATTGGGGGGCTAAAGCTCGAGCCTTGTGCATTGGGGGGCTGAACGCCGTCACCTCGTGCATTAGGGGGCCGAATGCCGGAGCCTTGAGCATTGGAGGGCTGAAAGCCAGAGCCTTGTGCATTGTGGGGGCTGAACGTCAGAGCCTCGTGCATTGGGGGGGCTGAATGCCAGAGCCTTGTGCATTGTGGGGGCTGAACGTCAGAGCCTCGTGCATTGGGGGGCTGAATGCCAGAGCCTCATGCATTGGGGGGCTGAACACTGGAGCCTTGTGCATTGGGGGGCTGAACGCCGGAGCCTTTGTGCATTGGGGGGGCTGAACGCCAGAGCCTTGTGAATTGGGGGGGCTGAACAGCAGAGCTTCGTGCATTGGGGGGCTGAACGCTGGAGCCTTGTGCATTGGGGGGCTGAACACCCAAGCCTTGTGCATTGGGGGGCTGAACACCCAAGCCTTGTGCACATATCGGGCCCACAGCCTGCATGGCCAGACAAGTAGGCACCCCCTGCTGGGCGTTAGGCTGCGCTGAACTGGCCTTCAACATCTTCCAGGCCTAGAATAGGCTGCGCCATGCATTGTCCCAGCCGAACTGTTAGTCTTGAAAATATCATGAATGTAGCGGTGAGGTGGTGGGGCGGTGGGGGGTGAGGACTTTGCTATCTCTTATCATCGGTGTAATGTAGATTGCTGACTTTGACCTTAGGGACTCCCCCCCCCCCCCCTCCCCATCTCCGAGGCTGGGCCGCTATCAGCTGTGACTCAGGTTTAGAAGATGGTTTCCTGTGGTAGTGGGCGTGGAGCTTGTGTACAACACGCCACGGCGCTCCTCCACTGGAGCTGTCACTGCCTTTGCCCGTCCCGGAGCTCCCTGTGTTAGCCGGGTGGCTTTTGCATGACAATAGAGCCGGGTGTGGGGGGGGGGCAGCAGACGGGAAATAGGAAATTCCTCCACCGCACTCTCCCTGATGTCAGGCAAAGTCTAGGAACTCATGGCTGAGGACTTCGACATCACGGGTAAGATCATCGCCCCTTCGCCTTCCTCCGAGCGTTTCCGAGGCGTAGTCTAGGGTCAACCGCAGTCCATTCAGGGCAAAGTGACAGGTCCTCTTTAGGTTATATTCCCATTGCACTCCTTGCTGGGAAAATGCCCGGCATAGGGGGGCGCTGCAGCGGCTACGATAAGGGGGCCGCAACCGGCTGGGTAACCGGTGTCCTGCCGAGACTTGGTCTAGAGTCAACCGCAGTCCTTTCAGGGCAAAGTGACAGGTCCTCTTCATAGGAAGTTATTTTCTCAATGCACTCCTTGCTGGGAAAAGTTCTGAGTAGGGAGGCACTGCGGCCACAACCGGCTGGGCAACCGGTGTCAATGTGTTTATTGTAGGTCAGTTTCTGTGCTTTACATGGGTTGTACCTTAACATGAGTCCCCGCCCCCAAGGAGCTTACAATCTAAGGCCCTAATCTTGTTTACTAGGGCCAATTTAGAAAGGAGCAAGTCTTAGGAGTGTGGAAGTAAACCAGAGTACCCGGAGGAAGCACAGACACAGGGAGAACATACAAAGTCTAGGCAGGTAGTGCCGTGGTTGGGATTGGAACCGATGAGCCTGATAGAGAAGAATGTTTAGCCAGCACACCCTGGATCCATATCCTGTAGTCCATGTATTTATTATAATGTAATTAGTGAAAGTGTAAGGTTTCAGGTGCATATAAGGCCCCTTTGTCAAGCAAGTGATGGCTCTCCTACCAACAACCCTACCTATGCTGATAATATTCCATGCCACACGTCCCTTCAGCTTTCGGAGCCCCTGAATAGATGGTACTTCAAGGTATGATCACCAATGTAAGGGACATTCTTCCCACTGATCACCAATGTAAGGGACATTCTTCTCACTGATCACCAATGTAAGGAACATTCTTCTCACTGATCACCAATGTAAGGGACATTCTTCCCACTGATCACCAATGTAAGGGACATTCTTCTCACTGATCACCAATGTAAGGGACATTCTTCCCACTGATCACCAATGTAAGGGACATTCTTCTCACTGATCACCAATGTAAGGGGACATTCTTCTCACTGATCACCAATGTAAGGAACATTCTTCTCACTGATCACCAATGTAAGGGACATTCTTCCCACTGATCACCAATGTAAGGGACATTCTTCTCACTGATCACCAATGTAAGGGACATTCTTCTCACTGATCACCAATGTAAGGAACATTCTTCTCACTGATCACCAATGTAAGGGACATTCTTCTCACTGATCACCAATGTAAGGGACATTCTTCTCACTGATTACCAATGTAAGGGACATTCTTCCCACTGATCACCAATGTAAGGGACATTCTTCCCACTGATCACCAATGTAAGGAACATTCTTCTCACTGATCACCAATGTAAGGGACATTCTTCCCACTGATCACCAATGTAAGGGACATTCTTCCCACTGATCACCAATGTAAGGGACATTCTTCCCACTGATCACAAATGTAAGGGACATTCTTCTCACTGATCACCAATGTAAGGGACATTCTTCTCACTGATCACCAATGTAAGGGACATTCTTCCCACTGATCACCAATGTAAGGGACATTCTTCTCACTGATCACCAATGTAAGGGACATTCTTTCCACTGATCGCCAATGTAAGGGACATTCTTCCCACTGATCACCAATGTAAGGGACATTCTTCTCACTGATCACCAATGTAAGGGACATTCTTCTCACTGATCACCAATGTAAGGGACATTCTTCCCACTGATCACCAATGTAAGGGACATTCTTCCCACCGACCACCAATGTAAGGGACATTCTTCCCACTGATCACCAATGTAGGGACATTCTTCCCACTGATCACCAATGTAAGGGACATTCTTCCCACTGATCACCATGTAAGGAAATTCTTTCCTTCCCACTGATCACCAATGTAAGGAACATTCTTCTCACTGATCACCAATGTAAGGGACATTCTTCCCACTGATCACCAATGTAAGGGACATTCTTCTCACTGATCACCAATGTAAGGGACATTCTTCTCACTGATCACCAATGTAAGGAACATTCTTCTCACTGATCACCAATGTAAGGGACATTCTTCTCACTGATCACCCATGTAAGGAACATTCTTCTCACTGATCACCAATGTAAGGGACATTCTTCTCACTGATCACCAATGTAAGGGACATTCTTCTCACTGATCACCAATGTAAGTGACATTCTTCTCACTGATCACCAATGTAAGGGACATTCTTCTCACTGATCACCAATGTAAGGGACATTCTTCTCACTGATCACCAATGTAAGGGACATTCTTCTCACTGATCACCAATGTAAGAGACATTCTTCTCACTGATCACCAATGTAAGGGACATTCTTCTCACTGATCACCAATGTAAGGAACATTCTTCTCACGGATCACCAATGTAAGGGACATTCTTCTCAATGATCACCAATGTAAGGGACATTCTTCTCACTGATCACCAATGTAAGGAACATTCTTCTCACTGATCACCAATGTAAGGGACATTCTTCCCACTGATCACCAATGTAAGGGACATTCTTCCCACTGATCACCAATGTAAGGGACATTCTTCTCACTGATCACCAATGTAAGGGACATTCTTCCCACTGATCACCAATGTAAGGAACATTCTTCCCACTGATCACCAATGTAAGGGACATTCTTCTCACCGATCACCAATGTAAGGGACATTCTTCTCACTGATCACCAATGTAAGGGACATTCTTCCCAATTTTGTTTATTGAAAGTCTTGCAATCATTAAGCATAAAATCACTATATACACACAAAATACATAAATATATACATATTTACATAAAATGAAAATAAATATAGCAAATCCGCTCTCAAACAAAAAGACTTTACAGAAAAAGCAAAAATCATATATACACCGGGGAAAATAAATCTTAATACAACTCACACCACTACACCAGACAAACCCGCACCCATTATGCATGCAGCCCTTCTTCAAAAAGACACTAACCAACAAAAGCTAAGGGAGTGAAAGAGACAGAAAAGGAAACCCTCACCCAGAGATAGGCAGGAAACGTCCAACACCATGCGTCTACCCATTACTACCCCAATTACCCGCCGGCACGTTACCATATCGGTTTTAAAAAGAACCGCAACTCTGCTGCAGGGCTCAGCCGCAAGAGACCAAAAGGAGGGACCGCATCTCCACTCCCTTTTTGCCAGATGGACGTCGGCCAAGGTATGGAGCCAGGTCTCTTGCAAAAATAAAATCTCGGCATCAAACTCGCTGAGCAAAAATAAGGCCATATCACGAGCTCTTGCAGATTTAGTGCTGGCGACATTAATGGTCGCCACCTTTATCAGAGTGGGAACTGCCATCAGGATGATTGGGGTAGTCGTTTCTTGACCTTCACCACCCTCTCATCACCAGAAAACAGCTCTCTTCAAACTACGTGACTCCCCCTCATCCATAGATGATAAGGGAGAAGACAAAGACATCTCATCACCCGACAACACATTAAAGGTGTTACCAAGGGGAACCCCTCTTGGATCCGACTCTGAGGAAGAGACGACCGGTTTTCTAGCCTTTCTCTTCTTTTTTTTCCTTCCTCCTGATCTTCTCCCACCCCTCCTCATCCGAATCCCCATCAACCGAATGTGAGACATGGGGTATGGACACCCCTCCATCAGCCCACACCCCCATCCAGCACCCCACATTCCCCTGACCACGCTTGCACTGCCGAGGGGCAAGGACTGGAGGCTGAGTGGGAAGGTCCGTTAAACCTGCCCCCCCAGCAGCCTCTGCCAGTCTGGAGGATCTACGAATTGATGGATTAGGGACAGGAGGGACAGATTTAGTGACCACATCTGTAGGGGGAACAGAAACAGATGTCACAGACACAGAAGGGACAGACTCAGGGACCACACCACTGGGGGGAATAGAAACAGATGTCACAGACACAGAAGGGACAGACTCAGGGACCACATCACTAGAGGGAACAGAAACGGGTGCCACAGACACAGGAGGGACAACAACAGTTTTGGTGGCCTCATCCTCCTTATCCAGCCTCTGCAGCTCAGCCTCCAACCCTGGCAGGTTATGTAATGCCTCTGGGCAAAGACTGTAGGGGTGACCAAGTTTTTGGCACAAGTTGCACCGAATATCTGTACAGTCTTTAGCCAAATGGTCCAGCGCCTGGCACAAAGAACATTTCTTTCGGGTGCAGGTGGACGCAAAGTGGCCCTTGTCCCCACATTTATTGCACACCTTAGGCTGACCCTGGTAAAAAATGGTCAGCCTGTCCCTCCCCAGAAAGGCTGAACAGGGCAAATGTTGAACAACATTTCCCTGCACCCCCATTTTAACGACACTGTCCAGGCCCCTGTCCATATCCCATGCTGATCAAGGACCTTCCGCAGTGGAGCGAGGACCTCACCATATCGGCGTAACCATACTACCAAATCAGCCTCTGGGATGGATTCATTACGCACGAGGATCGTCACCGATTTTATGAGAGGCTGCCTGGAAACCACCTTTGGCATCCAACCATTCCACTGCGGAAGGTCCCTGCGCCCCCTAAAACGTTCCCAAAACAAATCCAAACCCTCAGGTTTTACAAAGGATAAATCAAATTCTGAACTTCCAACAGGACAAATCAAAGCAAAAATGTCTGCGACTTTAAATCCCATTTCCAGGATCAACTCTGCCACCCTTCCCCCTTACTGGTGGGGTCCCCTCCCCCTCCCACTTCAACTGGACCACGTTTCTTCTTTTGTACCCACCAACCATCCCCCCACTAAACCCCCCCAAATTGTGACCACCAACATTTGCACCATTCCCCCCACCCTCTTTGGTGCGACTCCCCAAAACTGCTGCATAGCTGCTGGTGTTCACAGACCTCCCCGCAGAGGGTCCAGTTATGCGTTTTGCAGATGAGTCTTTCCTCTGCTGAGCAGGAGGAGAAATGTCATTGTTAACCCCTTCACCACCACCCACCACATCCATTGCTTCATCAATACTATTACTGTCATTATTTCCTGGCACGTTCTCAGTTCCTGCTGTGTCCATATTCACAGAGGTGCCCTCACATACTTCACCTCCAGGCAGACTCTTCTCCATCGGGACAGGGTTGTCAGATAAGCAAGATTGCTGTGATACAGCAACAGGTAGATCAGTGCAGGAAACTTCCATTGCTGCTTCCATTCCACATGCTGCACTGTGCTGCTCCCCTCCCCCACCTGCATCAATCAGCCCAGGTGAGGCTGAAACAGGCTCTTTGGAGCTGGCAGCCATCTTGGTTGTAGAACCACAGGTCCCAGCAGTCATAGCAGAATCCATTTGCGGGGGGCATGATGTAGATCCATCCATACTGCTCTGGTGGGCTGATGACACCTCTGCTAGGGGATTTCTCTTCATATCTGCAGAGGATTTCTCCACAGCAGAAACACCACTTACTACAGCCGGGACACCGTCCACTTTAGCCGGGACACCACTCACTGCAGCCGGACACCCATGTTGGAAGGCGGCTGCACCGTACAGTGGGATTTCTCCACCAGTGCCGGTCTGCGACCCTTCTGCGACTCCACAGCGACTTCTGATGCTTCACCAGCAGACCTGTCTGCCCTTAGGGGTGACTCCATCTGTTGGGTAAACTGTAAGGTGCCATGTTCACCCTCAACCCCCTGACTGGTTGCCGCTGGCGATTCCCAGCCTGACATGGGGGGAGGGGGTGCAGAGGCAGATGGATCCGGGTTGTCTGTAACATGCGACTGCTGCTGATCCACAGAGGTCTGGCTGGCAAATCTCATCTCTTTTTTAAATTTTTCTGCAAACGCTCCACTTTTATCTTTTAATTTCTCCAACAATAAAGACTGTTTCTTTACTTTCTCCTCCATCTCTTGTAGCTCAGGCTTCATGGCCGAACGGTTTTTTACTCCAAGCCTGGAAGTACTTGGTTTTGAGGTTTTTATGTTCAGCTTTCAAACATTTTAGTTTCTCCTCTGCTCTTCCGACTGCCCGAAAATGTCTGCATACATCTGTACTCTCACCAGGGACTGGACCCACAGTCAGATCCTGCACCACCTCCTCCTCCTCACTAGGCCCCGTATCATCAGGGGGATCTGTCCCAGGGCCTCCCCCAGGATCAGGCATTATTCCTGGGCCAAGCTAGCAGGCAAGGCCCAGGCTTGAAAAAGGCTGGTTCTCTCAGAGAGCTCCTTGGGTGTGTCCTCCTCCTTCTTCCCACTGATCACCAATGTAAGGGACATTCTTCTCACTGATCACCAATGTAAGGGACATTCTTCTCCCTGATCACCAATGTAAGGGACATTCTTCCCACTGATCACCAATGTAAGGGACATTCTTCTCACTGATCACCAATGTAAGGGACATTCTTCTCACTGATCACCAATGTAAGGGACATTCTTCTCACTGATCACCAATGTAAGGGACATTCTTCTCACTGATCACCAATGTAAGGGACATTCTTCTCACTGATCACCAATGTAAGGGACATTCTTCTCACTGATCACCAATGTAAGGGACATTCTTCTCACTGATCACCAATGTAAGGGACATTCTTCTCACTGATCACCAATGTAAGGGACATTCTTCTCACTGATCACCCATGTAAGGAACATTCTTCTCACTGATCACCAATGTAAGGGACATTCTTCTCACTGATCACCAATGTAAGGGACATTCTTCTCACTGATCACCAATGTAAGTGACATTCTTCTCACTGATCACCAATGTAAGGGACATTCTTCTCACTGATCACCAATGTAAGGGACATTCTTCTCAATGATCACCAATGTAAGGGACATTCTTCTCACTGATCACCAATGTAAGGAACATTCTTCTCACTGATCACCAATGTAAGGGACATTCTTCCCACTGATCACCAATGTAAGGGACATTCTTCCCACTGATCACCAATGTAAGGGACATTCTTCTCACTGATCACCAATGTATGGGACATTCTTCCCACTGATCACCAATGTAAGGAACATTCTTCCCACTGATCACCAATGTAAGGGACATTCTTCTCACCGATCACCAATGTAAGGGACATTCTTCTCACTGATCACCAATGTAAGGGACATTCTTCTCACTGATCACCAATGTAAGGAACATTCTTCTCACTGATCACCAATGTAAGGGACATTCTTCTCACCGATCACCAATGTAAGGAACATTCTTCTCACTGATCACCAATGTAAGGGACATTCTTCTCACTGATCACCAATGTAAGGGACATTCTTCTCACTGATCACCAATGTAAGGGACATTCTTCTCACTGATCACCAATGTAAGGGACATTCTTCTCACTGATCACCAATGTAAGGGACATTCTTCCCACTGATCACCAATGTAAGGGACATTCTTCCCACTGATCACCAATGTAAGGGACATTCTTCTCTTTACAACACCAAAAGTGATGTCTTTGGATACAATGTACACTTTTTTTTCTTATATAAACTTGTATTTGTAGAAGGAGGTGATGGGGGGGAATTATTTCACAACACACATCTGGCTTCCTGTGCAGTTATAGTGGTGAACTAAACCGCCAACTGTCATGTGGGTCTTTAGTCTGAAGAGTGACTTCAGTATTAAAGGAGAGAAAATAAATATATTGCAGCTCACCAGTTCTTAGGTGTGGGGTTGGTCCCCTCATAATGGGCACAGAAGGTGTACAGACCCGGGAACTCAGCACAGGGATGGTGGAAACCCCTCATAATTGGCACAGCGGGTGTACAGACCCAGAAACTCAGCACAGGGATGGTGGGAACCCCTCATAATGGACACAGAAGGTGTACAGACCCAGGAACTCAGCACAGGGATGGTGGGAACCCCTCATAATGGGCACAGCGGGTGTACAGACCCAGAAACTCAGCACAGGGATGGTGGGAACCCCTCATAATGGGCACAGTGGGTGTACAGACCCAGGAACTCAGCACAGGGATGGTGGGAACCCCTCATAATGGGCACAGAGGGTGTACAGACCTGGGAATTTAGCACAGGGATGGTGGGTCTCTTTAACAATCATGGGCCCAATGGCGCAAAAGCTGAAAATCCGTCGAGATATCTGTATCGGCAGCAGAGGGCGGTGGGCAGGGTGGTGCCGGGAGATAGGTGGTGGAACCAAATGTGTGTCGGGAGATACTGAAGATCTTCTCACCAACTCCTCCGATATCAGGAAATAATACATTTCATGAATTGTTACCGGTGGGAGAAAAATGAGCTTGTGGTTTCTGTCCCAGCCCTTGTAAGGGGGTCACCGGTTTTTGGGGAGTGAAAGGCCCATTCACAACACGTGGTCTGTTTATAAAAAAAATTATAATAAAAAAATCGTATTTTGCTTAATACAGTATGTATATTTCTTCTGATCGTCAGCGCCATCTAGTGGCTACAATGCGTTTTTGTTTTCTAAAATACATCAAATCAGGAAAATACCACATTATGGCCACTAGAGGGAGCTGACAATCATAGGAAATAACACATTGCGTAAAATATGGTCAAATTTTGTGATAGCCGGGTGAATGCGTCTGACATTAGTCCCACCAGATCCCTACGTTTTGCAATAATGCAGATTGTAATATCCATGTCAAGACCCCAATACGTATATAAACGTTGCGGCTTTGAAGTGGTTTACCGGGATTATGGCTGAAAATGAAAATATCAGAGGCTGGTTTACTCATGAACCGCTGGAAACGCTTTCAGGAGCAACGGGAGGGGACTTTGTAAAGGGAGGGGACTTTCCCCACCGCAATGGGAGGGGACTTTGTAAAGGGAGGGGACTTTCCCCACCGCAATGGGAGGGGACTTTGTAAAGGGAGGGGACTTTCCCCACCGCAACGGGAGGGGACTTTTCCCACCGCAACGGGAGGGGACTTTTCCCACCACAATGGGAGGGGACTTCGCAATGGGAGGGAACTTTCCCCACCACAATGGGAGGGAATTTCGCAATGGGAGGGGACTTTCCCCACCGCAATGGGAGGGGACTTTTCCCACTGCAATGGGAGGGGACTTTCCCCACCGCAATGGGAGGGGACTTTCCCCACCGCAATAGGAGGGGACTTTCCCCACCGCAATGGGAGGGGACTTCCCCCACCGCAATGGGAGGGGACATTCCCCACCGCAATGGGAGGGGACTTTGTAAAGGGAGGGGACTTTCCCCACTGCAATGGGTGTGGACTTTTCCCACCGCAATGGGAGGGAACTTTCCCCACCACAATGGGAGGGGACTTCGCAATGGGAGGGGACTTTCCCCACCGCAATAGTAGGGGACTTTTCCCACCGCAATGGGAGGGGACATTCCCCACCGCAATGGGAGGGGACTTTGTAAAGGGAGGGGACTTTTCCCACCGCAATGGGTGGGGACTTTTCCCACCGCAACGGGAGGGAAGTTTCCCCACCACAATGGGAAGGGACTTCGCAATGGGAGGGGACTTTCCCCACTGCAATAGGAGGGGACTTTCCCCACCGCAATAGGAGGGGACTTTCCCCACCGCAATAGGAGGGGACTTTCCCCACCGTAATAGGAGGGGACTTTCCCCACCGCAATGGGAGGGGACTTTCCCCACCATAACGGGGAGGGGTGGGCAGTGAGGTGATGTGGGACAGGGGGTATTATTATTATTATTAATATTATTTTATTCTTGGGGATGGGTGGGCAGTGAGGAAATGCAGAGGGGGGGTGAGGTTTATTATTCATATTATCATTATTATCATTGTTTTATGATTATTATTATCAGCATTTTTTTTGTTATATGATTATTATTATTACTATTTAATTCTGGGGGGGGGGTGAATATAATGACACCTATAAAATGGCACATTTCTCCTCCCGCCCCCCTCTCAGCTGTCCGATATTTACGCCTTTATTACCACCCCGGGGCCGTCTGTCCAATGAAAGGGGCGGGCTGGGACTGTTTTTTTTATTATTTATTTTTGGGGTCGGCCATCTGTCCTCTCTTCTTGTAACCGGATCGCAGCCCCCCCCCCCCCCCCCCACCTCTGAACGCGGATTACTGATGACCTCAAGGCAAATCTGCTGTAGGGGTTGGGAAGAGGGGCGATCGCCAACAAAGAAGGAAAGTGTGTCACATCGCGATCTGGGAACCCATCCTGTGCCCCCCCCCAACCCCGGGCCTGGTGGCCATTGTACCCGCACGCCAAGGTGGGGGGGGGGGCTGCCGGTAATCAAGGCGTGTCACCACAAATGCAGACTTTACGGCAGCCACATTCGCTTTGATTTTATTATACGATCGATGCGCAATTGATTTAAAAAACAAAAACAAAAAACGATCGCATTTACAAACGATCGAATAGTCGTAACGCGCCATTTGAAAGATTTAGACTCGATTCCAATCCGCTCGATCGGACGGAGCTGATTGGCCAGAGAGAGGAGCGTTGTTGTTTACATAACTTATAATAGGAAGAAAAGTGATAAAAAAATAACAATTAAAGGGACAGTATAAAAAAAAAAATTAAAGCGCCCCTATCCCTCCTACACAGATGCGAACACATGCCTAAGTTGCATCCACATATGTAAACAGCGTTCGCATCACACATGTGAGGTATCGCCGCGATCGCCATAGTGAGAGCGATAATTCTAGCGCTAGACTTTCTCTTTTAGACTAAACTGGTAACCTGCAAATTTGTTTAAAACGTTGCCCATGGAGGTTTTTTAACCACTTCCATACCAGGCACTTACGCGCCTTCCTGCCCAGGCCAATATTCAGCTTTCAGTGCTGTCGCAATTTGAATGACAATTGCGCGGTTGTGCTAAGCTGTACCCAAACAATTTTTTTATAATTTTGTTCCCACAAATAGAGCTTTCTTTTGGTAGTATTTGTTTTTATTCTTTTCTGTTAATTTTTTTTGTAAATAAGTAAGTTTTCTTCTTCAATGGCACTGATGGGCACCGATGAGGCGGCACTGATGGGCACTGATAGGCGGCGCTGGTATGCAGCACTGATGGGCATTAATAGACGGCACTGATGGGCACTCATAGGCGGCACTTATGGGTGGCACTTATGGGTACTGATAGGTGGGCACTGGGCATGGATGGGCACTGAGAGGTGGCACTGATGGACACTGAGGGGTGGCACTGATGGCATTGCTGGGCATCACTTGTTTATTTACAAATTTGTGCCAGTCAGTGCCCATGTTGCCAGTCAGTGCCTATTTGTGGGGATAGGAGAGTATGTGCTGCTGGGGGGGGGGAGTGAAGTATAGGAGAGTATGTGCTGCTGGGGGGGAGGGAGTGAAGGATAGGAGAGTATGTGCTGCTGGGGGGGAGGGAGTGAAGGATAGGAGAGTATGTGCTGCTGGGGGGGAGGGAGTGAAGGATAGGAGAGTATGTGCTGCTGGGGGGGGGGAGTGAAGGATAGGAGAGTATGTGCTGCTGGGGGGGAGGGAGTGAAGGATAGGAGAGTATGTGCTGCTGGGGGGGAGGGAGTGAAGGATAGGAGAGTATGTGCTGCTGGGGGGGAGGGAGTGAAGGATAGGAGAGTATGTGCTGCTGGGGGAGGGAGTGAAGGATAGGAGAGTATGTGCTGCTGGGGGGAGGGAGTAAAGGATAGGAGAGTATGTGCTGCTGGGGGGAGGGAGTGAAGGATAGGAGAGTATGTGCTGCTAGGGGAGGGAGTGAAGGATAGGAGAGTATGTGCTGCTGGTGGAGGGAGTGAAGGATAGGAGAGTATGTGCTGCTGGGGGGGAGGGAGTGAAGGATAGGAGAGTATGTGCTGTTGGGGGGAGGGAGTGAAGGATAGGAGAGTATGTGCTGCTGGGGGAGGGAGTGAAGGATAGGAGAGTATGTGCTGCTGGTGGAGGGAGTGAAGGATAGGAGAGTATGTGCTGCTGGGGGGGGAGGGTGTGAAGGATAGGAGAGTATGTGCTGCTGGGGGAGGGAGTGAAGGATAGGAGAGTATGTTGCTGCTGGGGGGGGGTGAGGGATAGGAGAGTATGTGCTGCTGGGGGGAGGGATTGAAGGATAGGAGAGTATGTGCTGCTGGGGGAGGGAGTGAAGGATAGGAGAGTATGTGCTGCTGGGGGGGGGGGGAGTGAAGGATAGGAGAGTATGTGCTGCTGGGGGGGGAGGGAGTGAAGGATAGGAGAGTATGTGCTGCTGGGGGGAGGGAGTAAAGGATAGGAGAGTATGTGCTGCTGGGGGGAGGGAGTGTGAAGGATAGGAGAGTATGTGCTGCTGGGGGGGAGGGAGTGAAGGATAGGAGAGTATGTGCTGCTGGGGGGGGGGAGTGAAGGATAGGAGAGTATGTGCTGCTTGGGGGAGGGAGTGGAGGATAGGAGAGTATGTGCTGCTGGGGGAGGGAGTGAAGGATAGGAGAGTATGTGCTGCTGGGGGGGGGAGTGAAGGATAGGAGAGTATGTGCTGCGGGGGAGGGAGGGAGTGAAGGATAGGACAGTATGTGCTGCTGGGGGAGGGAGTGAAGGATAGGAGAGTATGTGCTGCTGGGGGAAAGGGAGTGAAGGATAGGAGAGTAGGTGCTGCTGGGGGAGGGGAGTGGAGGATAGGAGAGTATGTGCTGCTGGGGGAGGGAGTGAAGGATAGGAGAGTATGTGCTGCTGGGGGGAGGGAGTGAAGGATAGGAGAGTATGTGCTGCTGGGGGGAGGGAGTGAAGGATAGGAGAGTATGTGCTGCTGGGGGGGGAGTGAATGATAGGAGAGTATGTGCTGCTGGGGGGAGTGAAGGATAGGAGAGTATGTGCTGCTGGGGGGAGGGAGTGAAGGATAGGAGAGTAGGTGCTGCTGGGGGGGGGAGTGAAGGATAGGAGAGTATTTGCTGCTGGGGGGGGAGGGAGTGAAGGATAGGAGAGTAGGTGCTGCTGGGGGGGGGGGAGGGGGGGAGTGAAGGATAGGAGAGTATGTGCTGCTGGGGGAGGGAGTGAAGGATAGGAGAGTATGTGCTGCTGGGGGGAGGGAGTGAAGGATAGGAGAGTATGTGCTGCTGGGGGGAGGGAGTGAAGGAGAATAGGAGAGTATGTGCTGCTGGGGGGGAGTGAATGATAGGAGAGTATGTGCTGCTGGGGGGAGTGAAGGATAGGAGAGTATGTGCTGCTGGGGGGGGAGGGAGTGAAGGATAGGAGAGTAGGTGCTGCTGGGGGGGGGGAGTGAAGGATAGGAGAGTATTTGCTGCTGGGGGGGGGAGGGAGTGAAGGATAGGAGAGTAGGTGCTGCTGGGGGGGGAGTGAAGGATAGGAGAGTATGTGCTGCTGGGGGGGAGGGAGTGAAGGATAGGAGAGTAAGTGCTGCTGGGGGGGGGGAGTGAAGGATAGGAGAGTATGTGCTGCTGGGAGGGGGTGAAGGATAGGAGAGTATGTGCTGCTGGGGGGGGTGAAGGATAGGAGAGTATGTGCTGCTGGGGGGGTGAAGGATAGGAGAGTATGTGCTGCTGGGGGGGAGGGAGTGAAGGATAGGAGAGTATGTGCTGCTGGGGGGGGGAGTGAAGGATAGGAGAGTATGTGCTGCTGGGGGGGGAGTAAAGGATAGGAGAGTATGTGCTGCTGGGGGGGAGGGAGTGAAGGATAGGAGAGTATGTGCTGCTGGGGGGGGGTGGGGGGAGCAAAGCATAGCAGAGTATCTGCTGGCAGGGAAGAGGGGAGGGGGTGGAGTAAAGGATAGGAGATCATGTGCTGCTGTGGGCGGGGCTCTTCTGGTAGTCAGTAGCAGCAGTGTGAACGCAGCCATAGATATGTGCGGTCCCAGTCCCCTCCCCCCCTTTTCATTGATCCCTGGAGACCCCCCCCCCCCCACTATTTCCTCTGGAGAGGATCGTAGTCCAGCGTCAATCTCCAGGTGTCATTTGACTTTCCTCCCCGTCCACATGGGGGAGTGACAGTATCATCAGACCGAAAGTTCCCTCCGTTTAACACGAATCCCGCCGTGTTCCCATGGCAACCGCGCTGATTTGCATCGACCCCGGAGGACCGTCATAAAACTCGCTGGGGAGAGAAATCGGCACGACTCGCTGTGAATGTATAATGTACGCCGTGCCGCGCGTCCGCCGATTTCCCAGGGCCTAGATCTGCAGAAGATCTCATCATTAAAGCGGGATTCCGGGGACACAAATTCACGCCGTTCTGCGTCCATTAATACTTCATTTTTTCTTTGTAAATGCGAGCTGAATGTTACCTGGGCAGCAGAGCTTAGACTGGAAGAGGGAGAAGGAGCACAAGGAGCCGAGCTGTCCATGTGCTGACAAGAAGCCTGCTGATAGGAGGAGAGAGCTGAGTGACAGAGACTGTACCAACCTGTCACCCTCCTCCTTCCTGTTCTTGGCGTTTTGCAGGTTTCCGGGCTGTTATAGTTTGACTGACAATTACTCTGCCATGCAACATTGTATCCAAATGGATTTTCTGTCATTTTATTAAGACAGATAAAGATTTATTTTTTATGTACTATAGAAAAGAAAACACGAGTGAAAATTAAAAAAAATAAAGGTTTGCATTTCTTGAGACCCTAAAATGTCTGGAGAGTGTGTCCCCTATATGGTCAGTGTGCACCCCTTTTATGGTCATTGCACCCCCTTTATGGTCAGTATGCCCCCTTTAGGGCTAATGCACCCCCTTTATGGTCAGTGTGCCCCCTGTTATAGTTACTGCTCCTTCTTTATGGTCAATGCACCCCTTTTATGGTCAGTGTTCCCTCTTTATGGTCAGTGTGCCCCTTTTACGGTCAGTGTCCCCCCTTTATGGTCAGTGTGCACCCCTTTTATGGTCAGTGTGCACCCCTTTTATGGTCATTGCACCCCCTTTATGGTCAGTGTCCCCCTTATACGGTCAGTGTGCCCCCTTTACGGTCAGTGTGCCCTCTTTAATGGTCAGTGTGCCCCCTTTATGGTCAGTGTGCCTCCTTTATGGTCAGTGTGCCCCCTTTTATGGTTAGTTCTCCTTCTTTATGGTCATTGCACCCATTTATGGTCAGTGTTCCCCCTTAATGGTCAGTGTGCCCCACTTTATGGTCAGTGTGCACCCCTTTTATGTTTAGTTCTCCTTCTTTATGGTCAGTGCACCCCCTATATGGTCAGTGCACCCCTTTTATGGTCAATGTTCCCCCTTTTATGGTCAGTGTACTCCCTTTAGAATCAATGAACCCCCTTTTATGATCTGTTTGCCTCCTTCCTTTTTGGTCAGCATGCTCCCTTTAGGGTCAATGCACCCCCTTCTAGGGTTCGTGCACCCCTATATAGTCAATGTGGCTCATTTGTGGTCAGTGTGCCCCTTTAATGGTTGGTGAGCTCCCTATATTGTAAATGTGCTTAATTTATGGTCAGTGTGCCCTCTTTATGGTCATTGCACCCTCTTTATGGTCAGTGCACCCCCCTATATGGTCAGTGCACCCCCTATATGGTCATTGCACCCCCTTATGTTCAGTGTGCTCCCTTTTTATGTCAGTGTGCCCCCTTTTATTGTCAGTGTGCCCCCTATTATTGTCAGTGTGTCCCTTTTATGGTCATTGCACCCTCTTTATGGTCAGTGGGCCCCCTTTTGTGGTCAGTGTTCCCCCTTTATGGTCATTGCACCCCCTTTATCGTCGTTGTGTCCCCTTGATGGTCAGTGCACCCCCTATATGGTCATTGAACCCCCTTTATGGTCAGTGTGTCCTTTATGGTCATTGCACCCCCTTTATCGTCATTGCACCCCCTTTTGTGGTCAGTGTTCCCCCTACATGGTCATTGAACCCCCCCTTTATGGTCAGTGTGTCCTTTATGGTCATTGCACCCCCTTTATCGTCATTGCACCCCCTTTTGTGGTCAGTGTTCCCCCTTCATGGTCATTGAACCCCCCCTTTATGGTCAGTGTGTCCTTTATGCTCATTGCACCCCCTTTATCGTCATTGTGCCCCCTTGATGGTCAGTGCACCCCCTACATGGTCACTGAACCCCCCTTTATGGTCAGTGTGTCCTTTATGGTCATTGCACCCCCTTTTGTGGTCAGTGTTCCCCCTATGTGGTCAGCGATCCCCCTTTTATGATCAACGTGTCTCCTTTTTATGACCAGTGTGCCCCCCTTTTAGGGTCAATGCACCCCTTTTATAGTTGGTGCTCTTTCTTTATGGTCAGTGAGCTCCCTTTATAGTCAGTGTGCCCTGATGTGGGGGGACTATCCAAATATTGGAACCAAATCCCTCTTAAAGATGTCCTCCTTCCTGCTCTGTGGTATAGACCCCGCCCCCCCCCCCAAATAAAAAAACAAATATATATACTATAGGGGTGTATTAATAAAAATTCACACTGCTGTTCAATCTGTGAAACTGCACGTACATTCGGCCTGTGAGCATGGGGACAAAATCAAATGTCCCTAGACTATTTTCTCTCCAGATCGAATATCATTCATTCAGAGAATAGAGAGAATCAGGAAAATACAGCCTTATGTCCACTAGGTGGGGCTGACGATCATAGCCAATATGTATTGCTCGCCTACAATCGCTGGCTCCGTCTAAGGGGCCATAATGTGGTATTTTTCTGATTGGCTCTATTCTTTGTGAATGAATAATATTCGACCTGGAAAGAAAATAGTTTAATACCATTTAATTTTCACCCCCCTATTGACACACAATGAATGTAAACGCCGTTTCACTGGACAAACAGCTCTGAAAACGCTTGAATAAATTCACTTTTCTGTAACCGCCTGACCTAAACCTCCTATACAACCCGCTACCTGAATGGGTGTGGTTAATACGGGTCGTTATGGGTGGGTGTTTGTGGCTGTATCACGGCTACTAGAGGGAACCGACAATCGTAGCCGATAAATACTAATTTACTATGATCATCAGCTCCATCTGGTGGCCATAATGTGATATTTTCTTGATTCGCTCTATTCTTTGTGAATGAATAACATTCGACCTGCAGAAAAAAGCGTTTAATCTCTTACATAACGCCTTTGGTGCACCATCTCAGAAAGCTGGAAGGTATGTCAGCCCCCCCCCCCAGTGCGCCCCCCTGTGGTGGTCAGCAGGAGCGGTGTTACAGGAGAGGTGGAAGGGGAGGGGTTGTTGATATTTTTTTATGCGATTGCTGTGATTGGCCATCCTGATGATCTTAAGACACAAAGGAGCATTGATTGGCTGAGCTGTCCAACGACGGAGCGATTTCAGGCATTCAGTAATGATCTATAGTCAGTGGGACCGCCTTTCCGATCATGTGATCTTTGCGAGAGCCAATCACAGCGGTCATGTGACTGGGAAACCCCTCCCACGTTGTGTGCTGAGAGTGTGCCTGCTGTGCGCTCCAGACAAAAGGTCTGTCGTAATGGTCCTGATCATGTGACCAACAGGCCAGCCAATCACGGTGGTCATGTGATGGACTCTTTTTTTTTTGGCCACTGCACTGGCAAGCCATTCATGCCAATGGACACAGTGACGAAACGCGTGGGGATAAAATGAGCCGAGACAAAAACGCACCGAGTCGAAACATTGCGTGATAAAACGCGAGGTGACGAAACGCACCGAGACGAAACATGCCGTCATAAAACGCGCGGTGACGAAACGCACCGAGTCGAAACATGGCGTCATAAAACGCGCGGTGACGAAACGCACCGAGACGAAACATGGCGTGATAAAACGTGCGGTGACGAAACGCACCGAGACTAAACATGCCGTGATAAAACGGGCGGTGACGAAACGCACCGAGACGAAACATGCCGTGTTAAAACGCGCGGTGACGAAACGCACCGAGACGAAACATGCCGTAATAAAACTCGCGGTGACGAAACGCGCGGAGACTAAACACACCGAGACGAAACACCGCGCGATAAAACGCGCGGTGACGAAATGCGCCGAGACGAAACATGCCGTGATAAAACGTGCGGCGACGAAACGCGCCGAGACGAAACGCACCGAGATGAAACATGGCGTGATAAAACGCGCGGCGACGAAACGCACCGAGACGAAACACACCGAGACGAAACACGGCGTGACAAAACGCGCGGTGACGAAACGCACCGAGACGAAACACGGCGTGATAAAACGCGCGGTGACGAAACGCACCGAGACGAAACACACAGACGAAACACGGCGTGATAAAACGCGCGGTGACGAAACGCGCCGAGACGAAACACGGCGTGATAAAACGCGCGGTGACGAAACGCACCGAGACGAAACATGCCGTAATAAAACTTGCGGCGACGAAACGCGCGGAGACGAAACACACCGAGATGAAACACGGCGCGATAAAACGCGCGGTGACGAAACGCGCCGAGACGAAACATGCCGTGATAAAACGTGCGGCGACGAAACGCGCCGAGACGAAACGCACCGAGATGAAACATGGCGTGATAAAACGCGCGGCGACGAAACGCACCGAGACGAAACACACCGAGACGAAACACGGCGTGATAAAACGCGCGGTGACGAAACGCGCCGAGACGAAACATACCGTGATAAAACGCGCGGTGACGAAACGCGCCGAGACGAAACATGCCGTGATAAAACGCGCGGTGACGAAACGCGCCGAGACGAAACATGCCGTGATAAAACGCGCGGTGACGAAACGCGCCGAGACGAAACATGCTGTGATAAAACGCGCGGTGACGAAACGCGCCGAGACGAAACATGCCGTGATAAAACGCGCGGTGACGAAACGCACCGAGACTAAACATGCCGTGTTAAAACGCGCGGTGACGAAACGCACCGAGACGAAACATGCCGTAATAAAACTTGCGGTGACGAAACGTGCGGAGACGAAACACACCGAGACGAAACACGGCGCGATAAAACGCGCGGTGACGAAACGCGCCGAGACGAAACATGCCGTGATAAAACGTGCGGCGACGAAACGCGCCGAGACGAAACGCACCGAGATGAAACATGGCGTGATAAAACGCGCGGCGACTAAACGCACCGAGACGAAACACACAGAGACGAAACACGGCGTGACAAAACGCGCGGTGACGAAACGCACCGAGAGGAAACACGGCGTGATAAAACGCGCGGTGACGAAACGCACCGAGACGAAACACACAGACGAAACACGGCGTGATAAAACGCGCGGTGACGAAACGCGCCGAGACGAAACATGCCGTGATAAAACGCGCGGTGACGAAACGCGCCGAGACGAAACATGCCGTGATAAAACGCGCGGTGACGAAACGCGCCGAGACGAAACATGCCGTGATAAAACGCGCGGTGACGAAACGCGCCGAGACGAAACATGCCGTGATAAAACGCGCGGTGACGAAACGCGCCGAGACGAAACGCGCTCACCACATATAGAAAATAATGGCCGCCTCCTGCGTCTGAACTGTGATTGGTTTACCGACACACACAGGCTCGATTGACCAGAAACGACTCGGCCGAGTCGATATAAATGGAGAGTCCTCGATTGGAAGGTCTTTGGTTGGCAGTTTAAAAAAAAAATGTTATCTGATCAGTTTAGTCGTATTCGATTGAGCAATCACACGGATGTTGTATTGATGAATAGGAATCGCTGGTAAATCTGCAATTGCTCCGGGATCGATCGCAGATTGCTCTGTGTATGGCCACCTTAAGGCTAAGAAAATTACTTTTACCTGGCTATATGCTATACAATCTGATTGTACAATCTCCTTTAGATCCACCAGCAACCAGTTTATATACATTTAAATGAGATTGTACAATCAGATTGTATAATGTGTGGTCGGTATAAAGAGATTGTAAAATCTCATTTAAATTTATATAAACCGCCCATATCATATCAGTTCAGAGTGGTCTTTGTATGGTTGCTGGTGGATCTAAAGGAGATTGTACAATCAGATTGCATAATGTGTGGTCGGCATAAAGGAGATTGTACAATCAGATTGCATAATGTGTGGTCGGCAAAAAGGAGATTGTACAATCAGATTGTATAGTACGTGTAAAAGAAAAAAAATGTGATCTTTTACTAAAAAAAAAAAAAAAAGTTTACTTTCTCCCTGGACAGGAAGTGATGTCATGATTGATGACGGTTGGATCAGTACATGGGAGGAGCCTGTGATACTTGCGTACCTGGGAGGAGCTTGTGATACTTGTGTTCGTGGGAGGAGCCTGTGAATTTTGTGTACATGGGAGGAGCCTGTGAATCTTGTGTACACGGGAGGAGCCTGTGAATCTTGTGTACACGGGAGGAGCCTGTGAATCTTTTGTACACGGGAGGACCCTGTGAATCTTGTGTACACGGGAGGAGCCTGTGAATCTTGTGTACACGGGAGGAGCCTGTGAATCTTGTGTACACGGGAGGAGCCTCTGAATCTTGTGTACACGGTAGGAGCCTGTGAATCTTGTGTACACGGGAGGAGCCTGTGAATCTTGTGTACACGGGAGGAGCCTGTGAATCTTGTGTACACGGGAGGAGCCTGTGAAACTTTTGTACACGGGAGGAGCCTGTGAATCTTGTGTAAACGGGAGGAGCCTGTGAATCTTGTGTACATGGGAGGAGCCTGTGAATCTTGTGTAGACGGGAGGAGCCTGTGAATCTTGTGTAGACGGGAGGAGCCTGTGAATCTTGTGTAGACGGGAGGAGCCGGGAGGAGGTGTGAATTTGTGAATCTTGTGAGGATGTGTTGGTATAGGTGGTTGAATTGTGTACGGGGGGATGTGAACGGGAGGAGCCTGTGAAGCCTGTGTGTTGTTCTTGTGTACGGGGTGTGATTTGTGTAAAGGGAGGAGTGTAAGGACGGGAGGAGCCTGTGAATCTTGTGTACTGTGGAAGTTGGTAGTGGGAGACGGGAGGAGCCAATGTGAATATTGTGTGAAACTTTACACGGGAGGAGCCTGTACACGGGAGGAGCCTGTGAAACTTGTGTACACGGGAGGAGCCTGTGAATCTTGTGTACACGGGAGGAGCCTGTGAATCTTGTGTACACGGGAGGAGCCTGTGAATCTTGTGTACACGGGAGGAGCCTGTGAATCTTGTGTACACGGGAGGAGCCTGTGAATCTTGTGTACACGGGAGGAGCCTGTGAAACTTTTGTACACGGGAGGAGCCTGTGAATCTTGTGTACACGGGAGGAGCCTGTGAATCTTGTGTACACGGGAGGAGCCTGTGAATCTTGTGTACACGGGAGGAGCCTGTGAATCTTTTGTACACGGAAGGAGCCTGTGAATCTTGTGTACACGGGAGGAGCCTGTGAATCTTGTGTACACGGAAGGAGCCTGTGAATCTTGAGTACACGGGAGGAGCCTGTGAAACTTTTGTACACGGGAGGAGCCTGTGAATCTTGTGTACACGGGAGGAGCCTGTGAATCTTGTGTACACGGGAGGAGCCTGTGAATCTTGTGTACACCGGAGGAGCCTGTGAATCTTGTGTACACCGGAGGAGCCTGTGAATCTTGTGTACACCGGAGGAGCCTGTGAATCTTGTGTACACCGGAGGAGCCTGTGATACTTGTGTACACGGGAGGAGCCTGTGATACTTGTGTACACAGGAGGAGCCTGTGATACTTGTGTACATGGGAGGAGCCTGTGATACTTGTGTACATGGGAGGAGCCTGTGATACTTGTGTACATGGGAGGAGCCTGTGATACTTGTGTACATGGGAGGAGCCGCTCTACATGGGAGCAGCCGGTGGCTCTATCCGAATCATTTTCTGGGCAAACCGGCGGGAACGGTAAGCCCGAGAAACACCGGCAAGCGAAAGCCGTTTGCCGGCTGCAAAAAAACAGTGCTGGGGGGGTAATGGATGAGCTCTTCAGCCATGGATATATAAACGCCAGTTGCCATGGGTTACTGCGCCGCAACATCAGATAATTTTCACCCAGTCTGACGCAAGGCAGCCGAACAACCAATCAGATCTCTCCTTTATCCATCCAGACGGTTGCCATGGGTTACCGCGCTGTGGAGGCCGGGTGGTTCTCCCCTCAGTCCAGCTCAGCACAGTAACACTGAGCAACCAATCAGAGCTCTCCTTTTTTTTCTCTGTCCGGCCCAAACTGGAGAGCAAATCTAAACCCAAACACTCTTTTTTATTCTCACCCAGTAATCTGGCCTTTGGGGGCCCCCTGCAAGCGAGCCGCCGCAACAAGGGCTCCCTGTAAGCGAGCCGCCGCAACAAGGGCTCCCTGCAAGCGAGCCGCCGCAACAAGGGCTCCCTGTAAGCGAGCTGCCGCAACAAGGGCTCCCTGCAAGCGAGCCGCCGCAACTAGGGCTCCCTGCAAGAGAGCCACCACAACAAGGGCTCCCTGCAAGAGAGCCGCCGCAACAAGGGTTTCCTGCAAGTGAGCCACCGCAACAAGGGCTTCCTGCAAGTGAGCCACAGCAACAAGGGCTCCCTGCAAGAGAGCCGCCGCAACAAGGGCTCCCTGCAAGAGAGCCACCGCAACAAGGGCTCCCTGCAAGAGAGCCGCCGCAACAAGTGCTCCCTGCAAGAGAGCCGCCGCAACAAGGGCTCCCTGCAAGTGAGCCGCCGCAACAAGGGCTCCCTGCAAGCGAACCGCCGCAAAAAGGGCTTCCTGCAAGCGAGACGCAGCAACAAGGGCTTCCTGCAAGCGAGACGCAACAAGGGCTCACTGCAAGAGAGCCGCCGCAACAAGGGCTCCCTGCAAGCGAACCGCCGTAACAAGGGCTTCCTGCAAGCGAGACGCAGCAACAAGGGCTTCCTGCAAGCGAGACGCAGCAACAAGGGCTCCCTGCAAGAGAGCCGCCGCAACAAGGGCTCCCTGCAAGCGAACCGCCGCAACAAGGGCTTCCTGCAAGCGAGACGCAGCAACAAGAGCTCCCTGCAAGCGAGCCGCCGCAACAAGGGCTCCCTACAAGAAAGCCACCACAACAAGGGCTCCCTGCAAGAAAGCCACCGCAACAAGGGCTCCCTGCAAAAGAGCCGCCGCAGCAAGGGCTCCCTGCAAAAGAGCCGCCGCAACAAGGGCTCCCTGCAAGAGAGCCGCCGCAACAAGGGTTTCCTGCAAGTGAACCGCCGCAACAAGGGCTGCCTGCAAGCGAGACGCAGCAACAAGGGCTCCCTGCAAGCGAGACACAGCAACAAGGGCTCCCTGCAAGCGAGACACAGCAACAAGGGCTCCCTGCAAGCGAGACGCAGCGACAAGGGCGCCCTGCAAGCGAGACGCAGCGACAAGGGCGCCCTGCAAGAGAGCCGCCGCAACAAGGGCTCCCTGCAAGAGAGCCGCCGCAACAAGGGCTCCCTGCAAGTGAGCCGCCGCAACAAGGGCTCCCTGCAAGCGGACCGCCGCAGCAAGGGCACCATTCAAAGCAACTTGTCACAGCAAGGCTACCCTGAGAGCATCCCTCCGCAACAAGAGGTCCCTGAAAGCGAGCCAGCACAACAAGAGCTCGCTGCAAGCATACCACCACAGCAAGGGCACCCAAGCGATCCCCAACAGCAATGGTACTCGGCAAGTGGTCCCTGCAAGCGACCTGCCACAGCAATGCTACCCTGAGAGTGACCCATCATATCAAGGACATCCTGCAAATGACTCACCACAAGGACACCCTGCAAGAATCCCACCACAACAAGGGCTGTAAGCAACCCACTGCAACAAGGGCACCTTGCAAGTGACCCACTACAACAAGGGCACCCTGGGAGCGCCCTACCACAACAAGTGCACCCTGAGATCAACCCATTACACAGGCACCCTGTGAGCAACCCACCCTAATAAGGATACCCTGCAAGTGACTTACCAGAACAAGGCCACCCTGTGAGAAACCAATCCTAATAAGGGCACCCTGAAAGTGACCCACCACAACAAGGGGACCCTACAAGTGACCCACCACAACAAGGGCACCCTGTGAGCCACTCACCCTAATAAGGCATCCTGTGAGTGACCCACAACAACAAGGGCACCCTACAAGCAAGCCAAAACAAGGCCACCTTACGAGCAAGCCACCACAACAAGGGCACCCAACAAGCATCCCACTAAAACAACAATTGGACCCTTTGATCAACCCACTACAAGGACACCATATGAGCATCCAACTACAAGGGCACCCTACGAGCGTCCCACTACAATATGTGAGCGATGCCAACCCAGGAGCATTTCCTGAGCTTTGCCACAACAAGGGCATCCTACAAGTGTCTCACTACACGGGCAACCTGTGAGCAACCCACCCTAATAAGGATACCCTGCAAGTGACTTACCAGAACAAGGCCGCCCTGTGAGAAACACACCCTAATAAGGGCACCCTGAAAGAGACCCACCACAACAAGAGCACCCTATGAGTGAATCACCACAACAAGGGCAACCCACCACAACAAGGGCACCCTACAAGCATCCTCCTACAACAAGGGCACCCTGTGAGCAACTTACCCTAATAAGGGCATCCTGTACATAACCCACCACAACAAGGGCATCCTACGAGCGACCCACCACATCAAGGGCACCCTACGAGCGACCCACCACAACAAGGGCACCCTACGAGCGACCCACCACAACAAGGGCACCCTACGAGTGACCCACTAAAACAATAAGTGGGCCCTGTGATCATCTTACTACAACAAGGAAACCCTGCGAGCATCTGACTACAAGGGCACCCTACGAGCATCCCACCACAACATGTGAGCGATGCCAACCCAGGAGCATTTCCTGAGCTTTGTGTCACCTTCACCCCCCCACCATAACAAGGGCACCCTACGGGCGACCCACGACAACAAGGGCACCTTACGAGCGACCAACCACAACAAGGGCTCCCTATGAGCGACCCACTGCAACTCGCCCTAATAAGGGCATCCTGTAAATGACCCACCACAACACCGGTGAACAGCATGCTGTGAGAGACCAACCACAAAAAGGGCACCTTACGAGCGACCCACCACAACAAGGGCACCTTACGAGCGACCCACTACAACAAGGGCACCCTGTGAGTGACCCACAACAACAAGGGAACCCTACGAGCGACCAACCACAACAAGGGCACCCTACGAGTGACCCACCACAACAAGGGCACCCTATGAGCAACTCACCCTAATAAGGACATCCTGTATATGACCCACCACAACAAGGGCACCCTAAGAGTGACCCACCACAACAAGGGCACCCGGTGAACAACTCACCCTAATAAGGGCATCCTGTGAGAGACCAATCACAACAAGGGCACCCTACGAGCGACATAATACTACAAGTGCACCCTACGAGTGTCCCACTACAACATGTGAGCGATGCCAACCCAGGAGCATTTCCTGAGCTTTGTGTCCCCTTCACCCCCCCACCACTACAAGGGCACCCTACAAGCAACCCACCACAACAAGGGCACCCTGTGCGTGACCCACCACAACAAGGGCACCCTACAAACGACCCACCACAACAAGGGCACCCTGTGAGCAACTCACCCTAATAAGGGCATCCTGTGAGAGACCAACCACAACAAGGGCACCCTACGAGTGACCCACTACAACAAGGGCACCCTATGAGCTACCCACTACAATGTGGGCACCCTACGAGCGACCCACCACTACAAGGGCACCCTACAAGCAACCCACCACAACAAGAGCACCCTGTGAGAGACCCACCACAACAAGGGCACCCTACGAGTGACCCACTACAAGGGCACCCTATGAGCTACCCACTACAATGTGGGCACCCTACGAGCGACCCACCACTACAAGGGCACCCTACAAGCAACCCACCACAACAAGGGCACCCTGTGAGAGACCCACCACAACAAGGGCACCCTACGAGCGACCCACTACAACAAGGAAACCCTGCGAGCATCTGACTACAAGGGCACCCTACGAGCGTCCCACCACAACAAGTGCACCCTGTGAGAGACCAACCACAACAAGGGCACCCTACGAGCGACCCACTAAAACAATAAGTGGACCCTGTGATCATCCTACTACAACAAGGAAACCCTGTGAGCATCTGACTACAAGGGCACCCTACGAGCGTCCCATCACAACAAGTGCACCCTGCGAGCGTCCCACCACAACATGTGAGCGATGCCAACCCAGGAGCATTTCCTGAGCTTTGTGTCCCCTCCACCCCCCCACACTACCACAATAAGAGGAATCTCCCCTTCTGCCTTCTCTTGTCTTTTGTTGTCCTTTCAGCCTATGGCTGCTCCGGGTCCCTCCCAGCCTCTTCCTCCTCCTCCCCATCCCCTGTATTCATGAGAGCCAGAGAGTGAGCGAGGAGCAGCCCTAGAGAGCTGGAGGGGGAAGGGTGCAGGACAGGCCACCTCCTGGGCCTCATTGTGGGAGACATATAGAGAAAGGGGGGGGAGAGTTGTCTGAGAGGACTGGAAAGGCTCCTGTAGGGGACCCACCAGCACAGGGCCCAGCAGCACACAAACAGGCCAAGGAGCAGCCATTGTTGAGGAAGGAGAGCCCAGCAAACAAAGGCCCGGCCTCCCCTCCCAGCCTCCTGCCCCCTCAGACTGCCATTATCTCCAGGCCCAAAGCCTGCAACCACATTGCATTCCAAACCCTGACATTGCTTTTCTTTTTTTACATTTTTTGGATTTCCTCCCTCACGGCAGACATGGCTACGCTCCCGGTGTAGGGCAGTTTTTTCCCTTTTTTCCCTCTTTTATCCCCTTTCCCCCCCCCCACCATCCTGCTTTTGGGTGCTTTGTTTCTTAAGGTAAGTGCATGCATGCTTTTGTATGTAAAAGGGGGGCAAGTGTGTGTGTGTGGGGGGGGGGTCACTTTAAGGGGGTGCACCTACAAGTGACGGAGGCCTTGCTTTGTATGTAAAATGGGGGAGGGGTAGTTGGGCTGGTGGTGGGTCACTTTTTTTTTTTTTAAAGGGATTCACCTTCATGTGGCGGAAGCCTGTGAACACTTTGCTTTTGTATGTGAAAACTGGTTATGGGGGAGGGGTGGTTGGGCTGGTTGGGGGTCACTTTAAGGAGGAGGGGTGTCACTTTAAGGGGGTGCACCTACATGTGACGGAGGCCTGGCAAATTCATTGATTTGTATGTAACATGGGCAACGCTACTGCAAAGGGGGGGGTTGGACGAGTTGGGGGTCACTTTAAGGCGTGGGTCACTTTAAGGGTGTCACTTTAAGGGGGTGACGGAGGCCTGGCAAACGCATTGTATGTAAAACTGGCACAGGGGGTGGGGGGAGGGGTAGTTGGGGGTCACTTTAAGGAGGGGGACTTGTCACTTTAAGGGGGGGGTGTACCTACAGTTGACGGAGGCCTGCAAACGCATTGTATGTAAAACTGGCACAGGGGTGGGGGAGGGGTAGTTGGGGTAACCCTAAGGGGGGTGTCACTTTAAGGGGGGGTGCCCCTACAGTTGACGGAGGCCTGCTAACGCAGTGTATGTAAAACTGGCACTGGGGGGGGGGGGGGGTGAGGGAGGGGTGGTTGGGGTAACCCTAAGGGAGAGGTGGGGGGGTCACTTTTTAGGGTGCACCTACAGGTGACGGAGGCCGGCGAACACCTTGTTTTGTATGTGAAAAGGGCAACGGGGGTGGAGGGGGGGTTGTTGGGGTAATTCTAAGGGGGGTGTCACTTTAAAGGGGTGCACCTAGACGCATTGTATTTGTAACGGGAAACGTAAATGCAACGGGGGTGGTTGGGCTGGCGGGGGGGGGGACACTTTAAGGGGGTACACTTACAATTGATAAGGGGGGGGGCTACAAATGTATGCTTTGTATGTAAAATGGGGAGGGGGTGGTTGAGCTGGGGGGGGTCCCTTTAAGGGGGTCACCAAGAAATGATGAACGCATCGCCTCTTATACCAATAAAGTTTTATTTTTTTTCTTAAAGTGACAGCGCGTCAATTAATCCAGCCTATAAACCCCTCCCCCCCTCTCCCCAAAGGAAGGGGGTCATTACTTTTGCTTTTTTGATTCTTGTATTTATTTGATACGTTTTGTGATTTTATACGATTGGGACAATAACATTGATATGTCCTGGGGGGGGGGGGGCGCAATCGTAGATGTACAGTCCGTACAATCGGATTGTAATGTGTATGGTCTTCTGTATCGGCAGACAACCCGAGAGTGGCGGTGTTGTTAGAGCTGTAATGTCTGCGAGATCGGGCGCCGTTCGTATTTCATGTAGCGGTGAACGTGCGCCATTGCTCGTGATTTAAAAAAAAAAAATTAAGCGATTTAACGTGCAAAAATGGCGGCCCAAACATGGTTTTCGTGCGATTGCCGCACAAATCGCACGATGAGTCGCCGAACGCTCAAGGCCAAAATCTGGTCCTGGAGCTCCTCATCGCTCCCAGTTCAGTAAATGGGCAACTCTCGCCTTGGTGCGATTTCCGTGCGTTTTTTTTTGTTCGACAGTCGCAGCAAAATCGCACCGCGTTTTAGGGGCGCCATTTATCAATAGCACCACAAGCACCTTTCACGTGTTTTGACGCAATCCTGGAACCTCAGGCAGAATTTTTTTTTCACGCGCGTTTTTTTTTTTACTTTTGCGCATTTTGTTGGGAAAAAAATCACACAGTGTTTGGGGTGAGATTGTTTTTTTGTTTGTTTGTTTTGCGCTCGGTTTGCTGTGATTTTTGTGTGGTTTGTTGTGCAACAATCGCACCGGGTTTGGGGTGCCATCCAAATAATGGCACCTGCAAGCACGCCGCACGTTTTGCCGCAATTCTGGAACCTCGGGTAGAATTTTGTGCTTTGAGCCAGGAATGTGTGTTTTTCTTTAATTTAATTTTATCTTAATAATAATAATAATAATAATAATAATAATATTATTATTATTTATGCGTGGTGTTCTGTGATTTGTACCTATTTTGTTGTGTGGCAATCGCAGTATTAATGGCGCCGCAAGTGTGTTGCATGTTTTGCCGCAATTCTACCACTCGGGAAGAGTGGGGTGGGATTGTTTGATTTATTCATATTTATTTTTTTTCTCCAGGGTTTGCTGTGACGTTTTTGTTTGCTGTGCGACATTCGCGCCTTTTTTGGGGTGCCATTAAAAAAACAACGCATATTTTTGCCGCAATTCAGGAAGAATTTTTGTGTGTGTGTTTTTTTTTTTTTTATTATTATTTTTTTTTTTGGTCATGCGGCTTGACGTGATTTTTGGGCATTCTGTTGGACAATCTCACCACCTTTGGGGTGCCATAAAAAAAAAAAAACAATGACACCGCAAGCGCGTTGCGTATCTTTTACCGCAATTTTGGAAGAATTTTGTGCTTTGAGCCAGGAACGTTTTATTATTATTATTATTATTATTATTATTATTTATTTTTTGGCATGCAGTTTAACGTGATTTTTGGGCATTCTGTTGGACAATCTCACCGCCTTTGGGGGCGCCATTAAAAAAAAAATAATGGCACCGTAAGCGTGTCACTTTTATTTGATTTTTGCCGCAATTCTGGAACCACGGGCAGAATTGCGGCCTTGATCCGGGAGCGTTTTTTTTTTTTTTTTAACATGATTTTAGCACGTAACACGTAGTCGTAACAACATCATTCCGCGTTTGGGGTGCTATTACATGAATGACACGCCAAACGTGAATTGCGCGCTTCTGCCACGATTTCAGTGTGACTTAGAACTGTGGGTAGAACGGCGCTGATTCTACTCGCGATTCCAAATCGGTTAGGTGTGCACAGGGCCTTCTAATGCGAAAGGAAATCTGAGGGGGGGGGGAGGGGTGATGTCGACTTTCATTCTTTTATAAGATACAAATGTTTTGTTATAATGTAACTTTTCCATCAAAACAAGAAACGCAAAGTATCAAAACATCCCGGAGAACTTTGTATTTTTGTATCACTTTTTATGACTCGACCTGAAGGATTCTGAACCAATTTCCTCTCCTTTCTGTACAACGCCACCAAATATGTCCGCCCTTCGTCCAATCGGCGCTCACCGCTGACTTTATCCTTCCGGTGGCCACTTATGCCTGGATATTTCCAGACGTGTTTTAATTAGTCGTTTTTTATTATTTACAATAAAGGATTTGTTTAGCGCCAACAGTGTGCGATGCAACGACTTGCCGCCCATAGGACGTCCTCGGGATGGTGGAGCGCGCTCGGGGTGGTGGGCGCGCTCGCAGCATAATTTTCAGCTGGCGATTCCCTTTTGTAAGGACTGGTTCACACCATAGAAATGCGGTCCAGATGCTTTAGTGTGCGTTTTCGATGCGTTCCAGTGTGGTTTTCATGGTGCATTTTTGATGCGTTCCAGTGTGGTTTTCATGGTGCATTTTTGATGCGTTCCAGTGTGGTTTTCATGGTGCGTTTTTGATGCGTTCCAGTGCTCCCCCCCCTTTATTAACCTTAAAGCAGAGTTCCGCGAAATGACACCCCCAAGCGCATCACGTCACATCACAAAAATATTAAGTCAGCAGCTACAAATACTGCAGCTGCTGACTTTTTTTTTTTTAAATATAAGGACACTTACCTGTCCTGGGCGCCCCGCGATGTCGGCCCCCCGAAGCCGATCTGTCCAATGACCCTTGGCACCGCCATCTTCAATAAGGGAATCGGGAAGTGAAGCCTTGCGGCTTCACTTACTGGTTCCCTACTGTGCATGCATGAGTCCACTGGTCCCTGCTGTCTTCTGGGACCTGTGCGTCTCCCAGAAGACAGTGGGGGGGACAAAGTAGGTGGCGTAGGTAGCCATGGTGATCTATGCCCGAAAGTGGGAGCAAATACCTGGATTAGACAGGTATCTGCTCCTCCCCCCTGAAAAGTGCCAAATGTGGAGGGGGGGGGTTCCGAAAAGCGGAAGCTCCGTTTTTGGGTGGGACTCCGCTTTAAGGGCCAGTTTAAATCGTATGCATCAAAAACGCATGGAAAGTAGGTTGTATGGTTTCCAATGGCATCGTTCACACCCGTGTGGTCCCGTTCCAGAAATACAAGTAGAAAATACTGCACTTTTCCTGCTCTGAACTGTACTGGAAGGCAAGAAAACACATCAAAAACGCGACCCATACGTCCTTATTTAGGGCCAGTTCACACCGCACAGACGCAGTCCGGGTGTGTTGCAGGTGCTTTTCTGCATGAGCATTTTTGATAGATTCCAGTTTTTTTTTTTTTTTTTTTTTTTTTGTGGGTTTTTTTTTTGATGCAATACAGTGTCCCCCATCCTCCTTTTTTATTTTTTTAACCTTAAGGGCGAGTTCACACTATAGGAACACAGTCCTGATGCTTTTTTGCATGCACGTTTTTAGTGCATTTTTGGTGTGCTCCAGTGAATTCTCCCCCTAATTTAAAGTGAAAAAAAATGTGCGTTCCAGTGCGTTTTTGATCAGTTTTACAGCGTTTTGAGTGCAGGTAAAATGCAGCATGTTCTCTACTTTCTTTTTTTTTTTTTTTTTTTTTTTTATTGGAACTGCAAGCACTGTTATGAACTATGCGTTTTTTATGCAGGAAAAAAAAATGGCCCTTACGGTTAAAGGTGTGTATGTGTATATATGTGTGTGTGTGTATGTATGTATGTATGTATGTATGTATATGTGTGTATATATACATATATATAATTTATTGTAATAAAAAAAAAAAAAAAATATATATATTAATATTATAACTAGAAAAAAAACCTTATTCCACTTTGCAGTTTGTTTTGTGATACAGCCGCCAGCTATAGCCGCTGACTGTCTCATTCGGGCCTCTCCCACCCCCACGTCATTGATTTGAGTGGGCACTGACTGGTACAATATGGGATAAAAAAGTGATGCCCAGCAATGCCGTCAGTGCCACCTCTGTGCCCATCCATGCCCAGTGCCCAACTATGAGAGCCGCCCATCAGTGCCGCCGGCATGTTATCCTGCTGGACGTCAATGGACACTTCCCGGATGTCAATATACTATTGACCGGGCGGGAAGTAGTTAAGAAAAGGGGGGGGGGTGCACTCGACTGTTTCAAAAACGCACATGCAGAAAAGCATCTGGATTGTTTCTATGGTGTGAACTGGCCCATCATAAGGACATGTGCGTTTTTATGCATTTTTCCAGTGCAGGATGTTCTTCTATTTCTGGAACTGCAAGCGCTGGTGTGAACGATGTCATTGGAAACCATAGAGCCCACTTTCCAGGAGTTTTTGATGCAGAATGCAAAAAAAATGCGCACTGGGGGCAGCATGGTGGTGTAAACTGGTCCTGATAGAATTGACTCGAGTGGCGAAATAGCTACTCGATCACTTCTGCGGGTGGCGGAAAGGGGGTCTCATCCCCCTCTCGCTGCTGCATTTTTTCTTTTCTCCCAATTTTTTTTTTCCAGCTGTCAGCGGGGAAGCCCGTTGACAGCTGATGACTCATTGGTTGTTAAGGATGCCGCGCCCGGCTTCCCCACCAGCACTATACAAGTTACTCGCTCAACAACCAAGCTATTCACCGTGCCAAAGGTTTACCCAATCGGGGCTTAGAAGTCACTATGAAGCACCCGGTGCCCTGTGTGGGGCGCTCGGCGAGTGAGCATCCCGCCAAGAGCCCTGCAAATTCGGTTTCGCCAAATCTCTACACGTTGAGCATGCGTGAGGCCGACAATATAAATGAGACGGTAGGGTTGCAATACAAACCTCCTTTCCCCTTTTTACATTTTGTATTTTATTTTATTTTTTTTCCTGCGTGTGTGCGGTTTCAGACAGTGTACAAAAACTCCCGCATGCTGCATCTTTGGGGCGCTTTATAAAGCCGCAACAAAACTGTTTTTTATTTATTTTATTTTTTTCCCAGAAAAAAAAAAAAAATCGAATTTTCACATGTACTCCCCGGGGCATGATTATTTATTGCGTTGGAAAGAGTCATTTGTAGAAACTTGCCATGACAAACTACTGAGGAAGTAGTATTACGATACGCGTCCGGGGTCAGGAACCATCCCATGTCACTCCTTGATGTCCCACATCTTTATTTGAGCTGCCTGATATGGTGTTTTATGCCTGTATTTTCTACTTTAATGTGAGTACCCTGCACATTTTATACTCATTAAAGAGACCTGGTTTTATATGGAAGCTCTTAGATTTGGCCTTTTTCTTTGCATATTGGTCCGTTGGTGCCACTGAGGATACTTGCATATCTCCGGGTTCTACAGCTGACAAGTATACATCCTTGAGCCATCTGGATTTCCTACCATTTGATCTAAGCGTATTAGACCTTTGGTAAAACAAGGGTCTTTGTGTGAGGTGAGAGTACCCATCTTTACTGGTGAAGGGATCACATTTGAAATATTTGAAATATTGGTTTTCCAAGTCACATGGTGAAGATACTCTGATTGTCTTGATCACAGGATTTGTTTGCACATTGCAAATTTGGACTTTCTTTTTATTTTATTTATTTTCACACTGTCATTAATTTAATTATGTCTTCACTGGTATGAGCATATTCATTTCAATATTATGTAATTTAGGTTTGCGCTGCACTGCTTTGCTTGATATATTTACTTCAGGAATTTTGTGATTGTTCTTTTGGTGTTCAGCTTGCATCCATATGAAATCTACTCTTTGAGTATTTTTCATTCTTATATTTATTAGTATATATTTTTATTCTGATCTTTTAGATTTTTGCGCTGATTGCACTTTCTTTTGTATACACTTTGCATATATATATATATATATATATATATATATATATATATATATATATATATATATAATCAATTTTTCACACACAATTTTTTTTTGGGGGGGGGGGTTATATAAATTTTCTTTAAATTCTTTTTTAAATATTATATTTTTCTATATATATCACACATTTTTTTGGGGGGGAGGGGGGGTTATATAATTTTCTTTAAATTATTTTTTATATATTATATTTTTTCTATTTTTAATAGGGAGACCAAGCAACCAGTCATATTCCTCAAAATATTTTTTATTCTAATAGATCTATATTATATATATTTTTTAAAATAAAAAATATTTTGAGGTATATGACTGGTTGCTTGGTCTCCCTAATAAAATAATATTATGTTATATTTTTTCTATTTTTAATAGGGAGACCAAGCAACCAGTCATATTCCTCAAAATATTTTTTATTCTAATAGATCTATATTATATATATATATATATATTTTTTTTTTTTAAAATAAAAAATATTTTGAGGTATATGACTGGTTGCTTGGTCTCCCTAATAAAATAATATTATGTATAATTTTTTTTTTTTTTTTTGGGGGGGGGGGTTGACTAGTTGCTCGGTCTTCTTTTAAAATATATATATATATATACACAAATATATCATAAATATACTTTTTTTTTTTTATTTCTTTGGTATAGTCTTTAAATGCAACATGCGCAAAAAATACCACTGTCGACATGTAGAAGCCATCGTGGCTCTACCTGTATACATGGCCTGCTATTGATCTTCTGCCTCCAGCCTTCCTACAGCGTTCCAGGCATGCATGGGTTAAGGAGACAGCTCAGAGGAAGCTAGTGATGGTAATCCCCCCCCCCCCTCCCCCCACCACTTCTTCTTTTTTTTTTTTTTGTCCCATCCCCCCTCTTCTGGTGGCTTTATGGTAGCTTTGATATTCTCTCCTTGCTAAAAACAAATGACTTCAAAGAAAATAAACAATTGCATCCTGCTCTAGAAAATGTCCAAATCTGCTAATCAATCGTCCCAAGATTATTAGCCCAGCTACAGGAAATTTTCACGGGGCGAGAACGATTGGCAAGCTGCGAGTGATCAATTAGCCGATTTTATTTTTTATAAAATTATATATACATACATATATATATACTGTCAGCTGATCATTGTTACTTTTGCAAGCTGCTTTTTTTTTTATTTTTTTAGGACGTTATCTGAAATATTTTAAATACTTTTTTTATTTTTTATTTCTTATTTCTATCTTTTTATTATATGTGTGTGTGTGTGTGTGTGTGTGTGTGTGTGTGTGTGTATATGATATAGATTTATTTTTTTATGGTTTGTCACATGGTATGTTTATTTTGTTGAATGCTGATATTTTTTACATGATGATGATGACGATTATTATTATTATTATTATTATTAGTAAACAGTTTGTGTAGCGCTTTACAATAGGTCCTATTCCTACCTCCTACTTTTTATTTTATGTTCATTGGACAAATAAAAAAAATGCAGAACACATAAAACGCCCTAAGGCCCCCTTCACGCATGTCCCCGCTACACGATTATCTGTGCCACGTAGGGGCCAGCCCATTCATTTCATGTTGTCGCCCAAATAGAAGCTCCTGCTCCTTTTCAGGCAACAAGCTTTTACGTGGTTTCCCGCAGTTGCCGCGTGGCAATCGCAGCGGAGATGCATCGCGTTTTGGGGTTCTGTTAAAGCAAGGGGTGTCGACCTCAATTTTTAATCGTGGGGGCACATCAGCATTATGGCTGCCCTCAAAGGTTGTATCTGTAAGATTTTATAAAAATTTTTATCCAGGGCTTTTTTTTTCTCTCAAAGAATAGGTGCAGGAACTCAACTGCGCTCCCTGCCCAACCGCGTTGAGCGGTGGATGTGGTCAAATTGCACTAACAGCAGGAGGATCTTAAAGGAGTGATAAATACCAGGATTGTATTTAAGTGCTGAGTACACAGGGTTGCGCCGTGTACAGAGTGCCCCATTCAGGGGTGCGCAGTTTGCCGAGTTCAGGGGTGCACCGTGTGCAGGGTGCATTGTGTACGGAGTCCCAAGTGCAGGGGTGCAGCATGTACGGAGTTCCCCCTGTGCACAGTGTGCCAAGTTCAGGGGTGCACTGTGTACGGAGTCCCGAGTGCAGGGGTGCATCGTGTAGAGTGCTCCGTGTGCAGGGGTATACCATGTACAGTGTTCCCTGTGTGCAGAGTGCCGAGTTGAGGGGTGCACCATGTACAGAGTCCCGAGTGCAGGGGTGCATCGTGTAGAGTGTTCCTCCATATGCAGTGGTGCACCATGTACAGATTTCCCCGTGTGCAGATTGCTGAGTGTAGGGGTGCGCAGTGTGCCGAGTTCTGGGGTGCACCATGTACAGAGTCCCGCGTGCAGGGGTGTGCAGAGTTCAGGGGTGCTCCGTGTATGGATTCCCGAGTGCAGGGGTGCGCCCTGTACAGAGTGCCCATGTGCAGAGTAACGAGTGTATTGGTGCACAGTGTGCCGAGTTCAGGGTTGCGTGCAGTCAGTGTGCCAAATCAGGAGTGCACGCCATGCGCAGTGTGCCGCGACGTGTACAGAGTGCCGGGGCAAGCTCTGTGCAGAATCCAGGGTTCAAGTGTGCGCTGTGTACACATTGCAGGTTTTAGGGGTGGGCTATGTGCAGGGTTCCACCACCTCCTGAAAAAAAAAAGCCCTGGGTGCGAGGGCCACATGAAATGGCCTAGCGGGCCTTGCGTTTGACACATGTGCTGTGTTTTTAAAGAATAGTGCCACCCAAAAGCGCATCCTGCAGCAATTTCGGATCACCGGCAAAAACGCGGTGAATCTGCCTACAATCCCAAACCGCCAGATGTAAACGGGGGCCTAAAGCCCAATTGTCAATACGCTGTTCAGTGCTGCTTGGGCCTTGAAGGGGGGATGCCCCCCGAATGCTTGCGAATGCCTGAAAATATGGATGTTGGTGCAAATAAAAAAGTGTCAGACCGTACTCAATCGTTCTTGTTGCAAGTGCAAAAATCACTTTAAGTACAATCCGATTGTAACGTCGGTGTGGAGACCTCTATAAGCTTATTGGCAAAGCTAGCTGGGGGAGATTTGGTAATGTGAATTTCGGTTATGATTTGAACACCCCTGACCCCCCCCCCCCTTATCTACGCCCCTGATTGAAGACTACACCTTGTTTCTGGGTGTAAAGATCCTACGGCTGCTTTTGTCAGTATAGATATTGAGTTGTACTTGTTTGTGATGTATCTTTAATTGTGATGTCGGAGTCAGTGTCGTGGTTACTGGCCTTGTAGCTTGGAGATTTCAAGTTGGGTTCTTATGAAGGCCATAGCTTCATAGAGTCTTCTGTTATTGGTTGGGTTCCTCTCCACCATAGAAAGTTTACTGCGATTGTATTTTGAGTTCCACCCAGAATGCCCTTACAATGGGTGTATTAGATGAGCGCTGACCAATCTGGCAGATGATCTCCTGAAGAAGTGGCTTGGCGAGGCCATGAAACGCCTTGTCTTCAGCATTTACAGAAAAGTCCAGTTTATTGTGACTAACCACCACATAACCGACAGAAGAGGTATTTCTTTTTTGTTGCAGGCTCCGTAGTTGTTTGTTGGGGTCTCTTGCAAGACATTGGTGGTCATTGAGAAAATTTCTCCTTACAGCAGTAGTCAATGGGGGGGAAAACTATGTTCTGTAATGGTGAAGAGGTTTTGACGTGTCTCAATCACTACTTCGGTTCCTAAAAAATAAACAGTGGACTAGCGAAGCTTAAAGGACTTTTAGAGAAGCTTAAAAATGGTTGGTCACACTCATCTGGACTTGTTCTGTAAGGCTGAAGGTGTTTCATAGCTTTTCCAAGACACTTCAGAAGTGGGCTTTGGCTTTGGCTGAATAAGTGGGCTTTGGCTTTGGCTGAAGAAGTTGGCTTTGGCTGAAGAAGTTGGCTTTGGCTGAAGAAGTTGGCTTTGGCTGAAGAAGTGGGCTTTGGCTGAAGAAGTGGGCTTTGGCTGAAGAAGTGGGCTTTGGCTGAAGAAGTGGGCTTTGGCTGAAGAAGTGGGCTTTGGCTGAAGAAAGTGGGCTTTGGCTGAAGAAAGTGGGCTTTGGCTGCAGAAAGTGGGCTTTGGCTTTGGCTGAAGAAGTTGGCTTTGGCTGAAGAAGTTGGCTTTGGCTGAAGAAGTTGGCTTTGGCTGAAGAAGTTGGCTTTGGCTGAAGAAGTTGGCTTTGGCTGAAGAAAGTGGGCTTTGGCTGAAGAAAGTGGGCTTTGGCTGAAGAAAGTGGGCTTTGGCTGAAGAAAGTGGGCTTTGGCTTTGGCTGACGCCATGAAATGTCTTCTCCAAAATTACAGAAAAGTCCAGTTAAATGTGACCAACCACGGCTAACTATAGAACACAATGGTTTCATTAACTACCAAAAGGGGTATTTATGTATTATGCAGGCTCCGTAGTTGTTGGTGTTAGTGGGTGTCTCTTGCAAGACGTTGGTGTTCATTGAGAAGACCACTGCTGGCTATAGAAGACCATGCTTTCTATACCTGCAAGAAGAGCGGTATTTATGTATTATGCAGGCTCCATCATTTTTGGTCTCAGTTGGTGTTTCTTGTAAGACCTTGTTGGCCTTTGAGAAAAGTTCTACTTACAGTTGTAGCCAAAACATTTTTTTTCTTACAGAGAGCTTAAAATATTGATGTTGTCAGTAGTTACTTTATCCCCGAAGCAGAAATTGCCCATTCCTCAAGAACCCCTAACAACCTCTGGAGGGACCCTAGTTGAGAGAGGCTGGTATTGTTAGTGGTTATTCACATTCAACTGGTAAAATTGAAGATGTGTTGTAGCTTCTCCAAGCCACTTCAGTTCCTGAAGATGTGGTTTACAGAGGCTTCAGGAACTTAAGTGACTTGGAGAAGCTTAGTAGTAGTTCCATACATTCATCTGGACTGGTTATGTAATGTTGAAGATGTTTTGTTGTGCCTCAAAACTTTTTCAGTTCCTAAAAAAAACGTGGCCTAGAGAAGCTTGAAGGACTAAAGAGGTGGCTGTTGCAGAAGCTTAATAATGGTTGGTCACATTCATCTGGACTTGTTGTATAATGCTCAAGGTGTTTCGTAGCTTCTCCAAGACACTTCAGTTCCCGAAGAAGTGGCTTGGCTAAGCCATGCAAAGTCTTCTCTTCAACATTACAGAAAAGTTCAGATAAATGTGACTAACCACTGCTGGCTATAGAAGACAATGGTTTCTATAACTGCCAGAAGAGAGGTGTTTATGTATTGTGCAGGCTCCGTCATTGTTGGGGTCTTGTAAGACACTGTATTTTCTGTGAAATATATATGCATATGAGCATATCATTTTTTTTTTGGGGGGGGGGGGGGAGTAGATCTTGGGTGGGAGTTTCCACACTTTTTTTCCCCAGGACTTGACCCCTGATTCAACTGGACTTGTTCGGTAAAGTTGAAGACGTTTTGTAGCTTCTTCTAGCCACTTCAGTTCTAAAGATGTGGCCTACAGAAGCTTCATGAACTTAAGAGGTGGCTTGGAGAAAAATAGAAGTTACATTCATCTGGGCGTGTTCCATAATGTTGAATGTATTTCATAGCTTCTTTAGTTCCTGAAGACGTGGCTTACAGAAGCTTCAAGAACTAAAGTGACTTGCAAAGCCTAGTAGTAGTTTGTTACATTCATCTGGACTTGAAGATGTTTAGTAGCGTCTCAAAACCACTTCTTCAGTTCCTAATAAAAAAAAAAAAAAATTACCTAGAGAAGCTTAAAGGATTGAAGAAGTGGCTGGGAGAAGCTTAACAATGGAACTTGGTCACTTTTATGTGACTTTATTCTGTAATGTTGAAGATGTTTTGTAGCTTCTCTAAGCCACGTCTTCAGTTCCTGAAGTGGTGGCTTGGCGAGGGCTGAAAGGAAGTGGCTTTGCGAGGGCCAGGCCTTCGACACGTTGCCTGGCCTGGCCTTCGACACGTTGCCTGGCCTGGCCTTCGACACGTTGCCTGGCCTGGCCTTCGACACGTTGCCTGGCCTGGCCTTCGACACGTTGCCTGGCCTGGCCTTCGACACGTTGCCTGGCCTGGCCTTCGACGCGTTGCCTGGCCTGGCCTTCGACGCGTTGCCTGGCCTGGCCTTCGACTCGTTGCCTGGCCTGGCCTTCGACGCGTTGCCTGGCCTGGCCTTCGACGCGTTGCCTGGCCTGGCCTTCGACGCGTTGCCTGGCCTTCGACGCGTTGCCTGGCCTTCGACGCGTTGCCTGGCCTTCGACGCGTTGCCTGGCCTTCGACGCGTTGCCTGGCCTTCGACGCGTTGCCTGGCCTTCGACGCGTTGCCTGGCCTTCGACACGTTGCCTGGCCTTTGACGCGTTGCCTGGCCTGGCCTTTGACGCGTTGCCTGGCCTGGCCTTTGACGCGTTGCCTGGCCTGGCCTTTGACGCGTTGCCTGGCCTGGCCTTTGACGCGTTGCCTGGCCTGGCCTTTGACGCGTTGCCTGGCCTGGCCTTTGACGCGTTGCCTGGCCTGGCCTTTGACGCGTTGCCTGGCCTGGCCTTTGACGCGTTGCCTGGCCTGGCCTTTGACGCGTTGCCTGGCCTGGCCTTTGACGCGTTGCCTGGCCTGGCCTTTGACGCGTTGCCTGGCCTGGCCTTTGACGCGTTGCCTGGCCTGGCCTTTGACGCGTTGCCTGGCCTGGCCTTTGACGCGTTGCCTGGCCTGGCCTTTGACGCGTTGCCTGGCCTGGCCTTTGACGCGTTGCCTGGCCTGGCCTTTGACGCGTTGCCTGGCCTGGCCTTTGACGCGTTGCCTGGCCTGGCCTTTGACGCGTTGCCTGGCCTGGCCTTTGACGCGTTGCCTGGCCTGGCCTTTGACGCGTTGCCTGGCCTGGCCTTTGACGCGTTGCCTGGCCTGGCCTTTGACGCGTTGCCTGGCCTGGCCTTTGACGCGTTGCCTGGCCTGGCCTTTGACGCGTTGCCTGGCCTGGCCTTTGACGCGTTGCCTGGCCTGGCCTTTGACGCGTTGCCTGGCCTGGCCTTTGACGCGTTGCCTGGCCTGGCCTTTGACGCGTTGCCTGGCCTGGCCTTTGACGCGTTGCCTGGCCTGGCCTTTGACGCGTTGCCTGGCCTGGCCTTTGACGCGTTGCCTGGCCTGGCCTTTGACGCGTTGCCTGGCCTGGCCTTTGACGCGTTGCCTGGCCTGGCCTTTGACGCGTTGCCTGGCCTGGCCTTTGACGCGTTGCCTGGCCTGGCCTTTGACGCGTTGCCTGGCCTGGCCTTTGACGCGTTGCCTGGCCTGGCCTTTGACGCGTTGCCTGGCCTGGCCTTTGACGCGTTGCCTGGCCTGGCCTTTGACGCGTTGCCTGGCCTGGCCTTTGACGCGTTGCCTGGCCTGGCCTTTGACGCGTTGCCTGGCCTGGCCTTTGACGCGTTGCCTGGCCTGGCCTTTGACGCGTTGCCTGGCCTGGCCTTTGACGCGTTGCCTGGCCTGGCCTTTGACGCGTGGCCTGGCCTGACGCGTTGCCTGGCCTTTGACGCGTTGCCTGGCCTGGCCTTCGACGCGTTGCCTGGCCTTCGACGCGTTGCCTGGCCTTCGACGCGCGTGCCTGGCCTTCGCGCTTGCCTGGCCTTCGACGCGTTGCCTGGCCTTCGACGCGTTGCCTGGCCTTCGACGCGTTGCCTGGCCTTCGACGCGTTGCCTGGCCTTCGACGCGTTGCCTGGCCTTCGACGCGTTGCCTGGCCTTCGACGCGTTGCCTGGCCTGGCCTTCGACGCGTTGCCTGGCCTGGCCTTCGACGCGTTGCCTGGCCTGGCCTTCGACGCGTTGCCTGGCCTGGCCTTCGACGCGTTGCCTGGCCTGGCCTTCGACGCGTTGCCTGGCCTGGCCTTCGACGCGTTGCCTGGCCTGGCCTTCGACGCGTTGCCTGGCCTGGCCTTCGACGCGTTGCCTGGCCTGGCCTTCGACGCGTTGCCTGGCCTTCGACGCGTTGCCTGGCCTGGCCTTCGACGCGTTTCCTGGCCTGGCCTTCGACGCGTTGCCTGGCCTGGCCTTCGACGCGTTGCCTGGCCTTCGACGCGTTGCCTGGCCTGGCCTTCGACGCGTTGCCTGGCCTGGCCTTCGACGCGTTGCCTGGCCTGGCCTTCGACGCGTTGCCTGGCCTGGCCTTCGACGCGTTGCCTGGCCTGGCCTTCGACGCGTTGCCTGGCCTTCGACGCGTTGCCTGGCCTTCGACGCGTTGCCTGGCCTGGCCTTCGACGCGTTGCCTGGCCTGGCCTTCGACGCGTTGCCTGGCCTGGCCTTCGACGCGTTGCCTGGCCTGGCCTTCGACGCCTTGCCTGGCCTGGCCTTCGACGCCTTGCCTGGCCTGGCCTTCGACGCCTTGCCTGGCCTGGCCTTCGACGCCTTGCCTGGCCTGGCCTTCGACGCCTTGCCTGGCCTTCGACGCCTTGCCTGGCCTGGCCTTTGACACGTTGCCTGGCCTGGCCTTTGACACGTTGCCTGGCCTGGCCTCATTACATTTACACTTGTTGCTTCGACCCGACCCGTTGCTTCAACCCGACGCATCGCCTCGACTTGTTACATTGTAGTTCTCCTAGAAAGTTTTGCTTGTAGGGTATTCTTTTAAATAGAAGTCATTTATGAATCCTCTACTGTACTCTCACCTATATGGACTCTTCCGTAGCAGACGTATTGTGTTCTTCATCTTGGAGCTCGGAGTGTGGGAACATTCTCCAGCACAGCAGCCGGCGGGTTTTCTGAAGTGCGCCCATTGTTACCTGTGAAGGATTGGCACTGTGACTATTGTTGTAATTCACCTTGAATGTTGTCGGCGTGCGCTCCACGTCCCGGTATAATATATTGCCGGGAGACACCATGAGAACTACAGACTTCTATAGTAATCTATAGCAACCAACCTCCACGCATCTTTCTTTGGTGCGATGACCCTGATCTGAAACCTCGTTATTATTTATATCGAGACAGAAGTTTGCGTCGGGATTTACAATATAAAAAAGGAGACGGCATGGTTACAATACAAGAGGATTAGAAGGACTCTGCTTTAAGGAGCTTACAATCTAAAAGGGAGGCAAAGTGATACAAAATGCAGTACTGATGAGCTAATGGAAGAATTAAAAGTTCAGTTTTTAGATGGAGGTGGGATAGATTTCCCTTTAAAAAAAAGGGGGGTTTCAGGGATCCCCTAAAAATGCATAATGTTGGGGGGGGGGGGGGGGTCAGAGCCCCCAAGGGACGCCATTGATTGGCGTGTACACTGCCCATCAGGGCTGCAGATAAGGCAGTACAGCCAGACCTCCTGCCTGGGCCCCATCAGTTTACTGTCGTATTGCAGACACCGATCTTATTCTGCCTCCCCTTGCAGCTTTTCCGGCTTCTCCTCCTCTCCCTCGGGCTGCGCGACAGGGGGACTGGATCTAGCACATGTGCCCCCTTCCATCTGCTGTCCGGCCCCCCTGTGTGCCCCTTTGCCCCACAGTGCTGCTAGCATTCTCTTCTCCTCAACCTCGTGCTGCACTGCAGGGGGGGGGGGCTGGATCTAGCACATGCGCCCCTTCCATCTGCTCACCAGCCCCCCTGTGTGCCCCTTTGCCCCACAGTGCTGCCAGCTTCTCCTCCTCTCCCTCCCTCGGACTGCACGGCAGGGGGACTGGATCTTGCACATGCACCCCTTCCATCTGCTCGCCGGCCCCCATGTGTGCCCCTTTGCCCCACATTGCTGCCAGCTTCTCCTCCTCTCCCTCCCTCGGGCTGCACAGCAGGGGGACTGGATCTAGCACATGCACCCCTTCCATCTGCTCGCCGGCCCTCCTGTGTGCCCCTTTGCCCCACAGTGCTGCCAGCTTCTCTCCCTCGGGCTGAGCGGCAGGGAGACTGGATCTAGCACATGCGCCCCCTTCCATCTGCTGTCCGGCCCCCCTGTGTGCCCCTTTGCCCTACAGTGCTGCCAGCTTCTCCTCCTCTCCCTCCCTCGGGCTGCACTGCAGGGGGATTGGTTCTAGCACATGCGCCACTTCCATCTGCTGCCCCCCCCGTGTTCCCCTTTGCCCCACAGTGCTGCCAGCTTCTCCTCTCCCTCCCTCGGGCTGTGCTTCAGGGGGACTGGATCTAGCACATGCGCCCCTTCCATCTGCTGTCCGGCCCCCCTGTGTGCCTCTTTCTCCCACGGCACTGCAGCCTTCCAGCCTTCCCTCCTCTCCCGCTGGGGACACACGGGGGGGGGGGGGGATGTTTCAGGATAGAGAGCGGGGAAAGGCCCATTAACTATGTAATTTACTGACCTTTCCTGAATGAACAGAGTGAGCGATCGGTACCAATCGCATATGTGTCCATTCAGCACTAAGGCATAGTAAACTGTGTTCACTATTCTTTAGTTTCAATGTGCTGAAAGCCTCAGAGCTTTTCCTATTCATCTGTGCAGCGGATACAGGGACTGATAAATCTGTCCTCGGTCACTTTTGGGAGGGGGGGGGGGTCCTGGCAGGTAAGCTGTATGGGGCCCCGTGATCTCTAACAGCAGCCCTGCTGTCCATGCATGGGCAGATTCTTGCTTTCTTGTAGGTAGAAGGTAGTTGCACATGCACAGTGTTTTTTGTGTTAGCTGTGGGTGGACGGGGTGATAAGCGGGTACAACGGGATACCAGTTACTTATCTGGAGCATGTGTGCAGTGAAGGGAAGCCCTCCCATACCACTGTGCCCTGGATGGCTGCCCCTCCTGCCCATGATATTTTGATATAGAGTTATGGTGGTCCAGCTTGGATCAATATAACTCTGTACCTCTGGGATCCCTCTAGACCAATGTTCTAAACAAAGGGCCAGTTTACTGTCCTTCAGACTTTAGGTGGGCCGAACTGTGGTCATCAGGAGTAGAAAATGTCCCAACATCAGTTGGAGTAAACCATGCCCCATCTTTGGTGTCAGAGAGAGGAATAGTGCCCCATTGTCTGTGTCATTGGGAGGAATTTTGCCCCATCCTTGGTGTCATTGGGAATAATTGTGTATCCTTGTTGGTGTCATTTGCAGGAATTGTGCTCCATTTTTTTTTTTATGTCAAGTGGAGGAATTGTGCCCCATTTTCTGTGTTGTTGGTAGTTGTGCCCCGTTTTTGGTGTCGTTGGTAAGAGTTGTGCAAAGTTTTTTGGAAGTTGTTGGTAGGAATTGTGCCCCCTGTTTATGGTGTCGTTGGTAGGAATTGTGCCCCCCGTTTATGGTGTCGTTGGTAGGAATTGTGCCCCCCGTTTATGGTGTCGTTGGTAGGAATTGTGCCCCCCGTTTATGGTGTCGTTGGTAGGAATTGTGCCCCCCGTTTATGGTGTCGTTGGTAGGAATTGTGCCCCCCGTTTATGGTGTCGTTGGTAGGAATTGTGCCCCCCGTTTATGGTGTCGTTGGTAGGAATTGTGCCCCCCGTTTATGGTGTCGTTGGTAGGAATTGTGCCCCCCGTTTATGGTGTCGTTGGTAGGAATTGTGCCCCCCGTTTATGTTGTCGTTGGTAGGAATTGTGCCCCCCTTTTATGATGTCGTTGGTAGGAATTGTGTCCCCTGTTTATGGTGTCGTTGGTAGGAATTGTGCCCCCCGTTTATGGTGTCGTTGGTAGCAATTGTGCCCCCCGTTTATGGTGTCGTTGGTAGCAAATGTGCCCCCCGTTTATGGTGTCGTTGGTAGCAATTGTGCCCCCCGTTTATGGTGTCGTTGGTAGCAATTGTGCCCCCCGTTTATGGTGTCGTTGGTAGCAATTGTGCCCCCCGTTTATGGTGTCGTTGGTAGGAATTGTGCCCCCCGTTTATGGTGTCGTTGGTAGGAATTGTGCCCCCCGTTTATGGTGTCGTTGGTAGGAATTGTGCCCCCCGTTTATGGTGTCGTTGGTAGGAATTGTGTCCCCCGTTTATGGTGTCGTTGGTAGGAATTGTGCCCCCCGTTTATGGTGTCGTTGGTAGGAATTGTGCCCCCCGTTTATGGTGTCGTTGGTAGGAATTGTGCCCCCCGTTTATGGTGTCGTTGGTAGGAATTGTGCCCCCCGTTTATGGTGTCGTTGGTAGGAATTGTGCCCCCCGTTTATGGTGTCGTTGGTAGGAGTTGTGCCCCCCGTTTATGGTGTCGTTGGTAGGAATTGTGCCCCCCGTTTATGGTTTCGTTGGTAGGAATTGTGCCCCCCCGTTTATGGTGTCGTTGGTAGGAATTGTGCCCCCCCCCGTTTATTGTGTCGTTGGTAGGAATTGTACCCCCCCCGTTTATGGTGTCGTTGGTAGGAATTGTGCCCCCCCGTTTATGGTGTCGTTGGTAGGAATTGTGCCCCCCGTTTATGGTGTCGTTGGTAGGAATTGTGCCCCCCGTTTATGGTGTCGGTAGGCCCCATTGTTGTCATTGGGAGGAATTGGCCCCCCCGTGTCTTGTCTCTCCCACACCCTTCTTCCGATGGTTGCTCGCCCCGGTCACTTCTATTTTCAGTCTTCCCAATCACAGCTGTTCCTTCATTCAGGCTTTGCTGTCAGCGGTCTCCTCTCCCATGTGGTCAGGACGTGTCTCTGTCCCGTCTCATAGATGTGCCGGGAGCCCCTGGAGGGAGTATGGAACGCATTACCGGCACCGAGACGCTTTTCAGGAACTGAATATGGCCGTCGGAAAAAGTGACATCCTGCATCCTGTGACATAACGCTGGAGGTGCCGGGAATGCCGCGTCTCGAAGCCTCGCTTCCCTTCCTGTTTCCACGTTCATTTTAAATAGACGCTTATCCGTGACCGGTGGGGGTTATGGAGACACGGTAGAACCACTTGGCAAGCGTAGGACGTCATATGAGGTCCTCGGTTGGCAGAGGTTATACCGGGATGATGCTTGGCGCTACAGTCGTCATCTGGTATTAAAATATTTTCAGCTGGCGATTCCCTGGACTGAATGACGGCTACAGCGCGGATCCCAAATGCCAGGAGGACGTCAATAGACGTCCTCCCCTTCGCATGCTCCCCTGCAGGGCGCACGCGGCGATCACCCGAGTCACTGAGACTCGGGAGAGTAAGGGGCCGGTCCCAGCCCCTTACCACGTGATCAGCTGTCAGCCAATGACAGCTGATCACATGATGTACACAAAAGCCGGTAATCGTTTTTTGTTTTTCTCTCCTCACGCCGGCTTATGTGAAAGGGACATTGGCCTTGGGTGCTGCCAGTACCCCCTGCTAGTGCCGCCTGCAATTTCCCACAGTGCCACCCATCGGTGCAGCCCCATCGGGTACCCATCAGTGCAGCCTCATCAGCAGTGCCGATCCTGACCTCCCTGGGGGCCCTAAGCAAATTGTCATGTCACAGCTGCCGACAGTCGCCTTAAAGATTAAAATTCAGAAGTGGGGGGGAATTCTCACCAGCCGTGGGGCCTCTAGTAATTTGGGGGGCCCCTCCGCAGCTTTGTGGGGCCCCAAGCGGCTTGCATAGTGAGCCTATAGGGCGGATCGGCCATGTCAACACTTGTGCTACTGAGTCCATATGTGTAGCCAACTGCTGAGCAATGAGCATACTCTACTTTTACTGTATATTGACTTGGGTCGGATCGGCCCTGCTCGTCGGCGTACATCAGTGAATGCGAAAAATTACCCGTTTGCAAAAAATTGTAACAAAATATAAAAAAACTATATATATTTTTTTTAACAAAAGATAAAAACCGCAGAGGTGATCAAATACCACCAACAGAAATCTCTTTGTGGGGTAAAAATAATAAAAATGTAATTTGGGTGCAGTGTAGCACGACCGCGTAATTGTCATTCAAAGCGCAACAGCGCTGAAAGCTGAAAACTGGTCTGGGCACGAGGGGGGGTTTAAGTGCCCAATAAGCAAGGGGTAAATTAAGGCAGTGCCGTAGCGTAAAAAAATTATCCGGTCAGAAGTGGGGGAGGGGTAATTTTTTTTTGGAGGGCACGTGGAGTGACAGGTTCTCTTTTAAAGTCTGGATCTCATTTTTGCTCTGTGTCTTTATGTAATCGCGGCAGCAGAGCCGTGTTCCAGTAAGCTGCGCGTGGTAGAAGCGGGAACTGAGCATGCGCGGCGGGCAATCCTCTTCCGATCCCTATCTGAGTATCATGAATATTGCAGCAGCCGCCCGCCCCGTCCTGCGTCAGGAAGATAACGGGGAGTGTTCCTTTGTTGCGATGTGTAGAAATGTGTGTTTTTTTTTTTTTTATACATTCAGCCACGCCTGACTGTAGACGAGACACACTTGTCTTTGTCCTCCTCACCTGCTCCCCCCCCCCCCCACACGCCTGACACCATCTGACACCAAATACCTTTAGCTCGGTCTCACCAGATCACAGGACTTGGTTCCGGTAATCCATGTCCTTAGTCTGCTTGTCTTCAGCAAACTGTTTGCGGCTCTTTCTTGTGCATCATCTTTAGAAGAGACTTCCTTCTGGAGACCAATTTGATGCAGTGTGCGGCGTATGGTCTGAGCACCGACAGGCTGACCCCTCCCTCCACCCCTTCACCCTCTGCAGCAATGCCGGCAGCACTCATACGTCTATTTCCCAAAGACAACCTCTGGATGTGACGCTGAGCACGTGACCTCAACTCCTTTTGGTGGACCATGGCGAGGCGGGGGAGGGGAACCCGTCCTGTTATACCGCTGGATGGTCTTGGCCACTTCAGTTTCAGGGTCTCGGCAATCTTCTTATAGTCTAGGCCAGGGGTAGGCAACCTTGGCTCTCCAGCTGTGGTGAAACTACAAATCCTATCATGCCTCTGCCTCTAGGAGTCATGCCTGTGATTGTTAGGGTCTTGCAATGTCTCATGGGAGTTGCAAAACAGTTGGAGAGCCGAGGTTCCCTACCCCTGGCCTAGTTTCTGGGTCTCGGCAATCTTCTTATGGCCTAGGCCAGTGGTGGCGAACCTCGGCTCCCCAGATGTTTTGGAACTACATTTCCCATGATGCTCATGCACTCTGCAGTGTAGTGGAGCATCGTGGGAAATGTAGTTTCCATAACATCTGGGGTTCCGAGGTTCTCCATCACTGGTCTCGGCCTTCTTTATGTAGAGACACAATTCTTTATATCCGATCCTCAGAGAGTTATTTGCCATGAGGCGCCATGTTGTCCTTCCAGTGACCAGTATGAGAGAGTGAGAGCGATAACACCAAATGTATCACACCTGCTCCCCATTCACACCCGAGACCTTGTAACACTAACGAGTCACATGACACCGGGGGAAGGGGAAAAGGGTAATTGGGCCCAGTCTGGACATTTTCACTTAGGGGGTGTCCTCACTTTTGTTGCCAGCGGTTTAGACATTAATGGCTGTGTGTTATTTGAGGGGGCGGCAAATGTACACTGTTATACAAGGGGTACACTCACTACACAACATTGTAGATTCAAAGTGTCATTTCTCCAGTGTTGTCACATGAAAAGATACAAGAAAAGATTATTTGTATGTTTGTTATTTGGGTGTGGAAGGGGTTTCCAGGCCAGGAGCACCTCCCCCCCCCCCCCCCCCTCCTCCTCCATGTTGTGGTGATTCATTGCGCAGAACGATCTCGGATTGTTTTGGTTTTAAAAGCCTTCCTGCAGCATGGAGGAAATGGGAAGGCAGCTAATGAGATGCAATGTCCCCAGGGGGAGAGGGGGAGGGGAATGTGTGAATCCCGGATAATGTCTTCCCTAGGCCTGGTGTGTGTTCTGTGTACAGCTCAGCGGAGCACGTGACCGCCTCCGTCCTACCGCGTCATCGCTCTATGTACCTTAAAGTGGTGACATCATTAAAGATGAAAGCCAGAATGTATATATGTTATATCATTTTTTTATATATATTAAATATATATATATATATATAATATACCCACACGCATAAATAAATATGAAATATATATATAAAAATATGGAATATATTCCATATTTTATATACCTTTTTTTTTTTTTTTTTTTTTTTTTTTTTTTTATATATTTCATATTTATTTATGTGTGTATTTTATATATATATATATATATATATATATATATATAAAAAATACACACATAAATAAATATGAAATATATAAAAAAAAAAAAAAAAGGTATATAAAATATGGAATATATTCCATATTTTTATATATATATTTCATATTTATTTATGCGTGTGGGTATATATATATATATATATATATATATATATATATATATATTTTTTTTTTTTTTTTTTGAGGTAGTTGTAGCCAAATTAGTTGCAACAAAAACTAGTATTGTCCATCATACGCAGCCACAATCCTACCGTGGTCATCTCTCTATATACGTTAGTGTGATGAGATCATTTAAAGATGAACCCAAGAATAATATTTTTATTTTTAATTTAATTTTGTTTTCATTTTTTTTTTACATGAGGTAGTTGTACCCATATTAGCGCATACTGACCATTATACGCAGCCACAATCCTACCATGGCCGGCTCTCTATATACCTTTTTAAAGTGGTGACCCCAGAAAAGTATTATAAAATGCAGCTTCATTCAGTTATACATTTAAAAAAAATAAAAAATAAAAGTGTGAGTGCTGTCTGTTTTTTTTTTTGTTTGTTTTTTTATTATTATTATTTTCACCAACAAGCAAATTTTCAACACAAGCTTTCAGGGCTGTACCCCCCCCCCCCCCCTCTTCAATGTCCAAGAAGGTATTCGTCCTACCTGAAACTTGAAGAAGGGGGGATAGACACTGAAACTTTGTCGTGAAAAGCTGGATGATGGTGGAATTAAATTTTTTTTAAATAAATTACAAACAATATTTGTGCATTCTTTAAAAAGTACTGTTTGTGACAAAAAAACAACAACCACCACCCTGAAGGAGGCGGGGTACGCCCTGAAAGCTTGACCTGAAAATTTGCATGATGGTGGAAATAAAAAAAATGTATAAAAAAAAAAATCACAAACAGTACTTGTGCATTCTTAAAAAAAAAAGTGATTTAAAAAAAAAAAAAAGTGAAGTGGGTACACCCTGAAAGCTTAAACCTGAACATTTTGGATGTTGGCTCAAATAAAAACAAGTATGCAGCACTCCTCTTCTTTTTTTATTTTATTTATTTTGTATTTTTTTTTTTCTCTGGGGGTTCACTTTTTTAGTTATGTCACAACTTTAAATTATAGAGAGATGGCCACAGTGGGATTGTAGCCATACATCATGGACAGTACAGTCAATTGTCGTTGCAAGTGCACTAATATGGCTACATAAAAAAAAAAAAATTATATATATAATGTGTGTATTTTTTTATATATTTAACATTTTTTATATTATATATATATATATATATGTGTGTGTGTGTGTGTAAAATATATAATATATACAATCCTACTGTGGTCATCTCTCTATATACTTTACATTAAAGATTATACTATATATATATATAAAATAAAAAAATGGAGTTTTATAAAAGAGATATATAAGCTCTTTTATATATTATATACTTTTTTTTTTTTTTAAAACCATCTTCACTTCAGCCTCCTACATTTTCTTAGATTGGGGAAGGGAGGGGCGGCGCTCTGAGAAGGTGGAGCTTATGAAGGATATGTGATTTAAAATCAGCATTTCTCTCTCCCCCCCCCCCCCCCATAGTCACTTATCAGGTGGGGTGACTACATTTACTGTGATTATAGTGGGGGGAAGGGTGTTAACATTTACAGATACTGTAGTGGAGGATGCTTGTAAGGTAGACCATATATATGCAGCTTATAATTAAGATCTTTTTTTTGTTTGACTTTTTAATATTACTTTTCATTAATCAGTTGGAAACGAGTCGGCATTACCTAATATATTATTATTAAATTAGTCAATTCACAATTTTTAGTAAAAAACAAACAAAATAAAAACGTAAAATATATATATATATATTTAGTTTTAGTTTAGTTTTACTTTAAAGTATTTTACTGGAAAATTATTATATTAATGTATAAAATATATTTTTCGTTAAACAAAAAACAAATAATAAACGTTTTAGTTAAAGTGAAACTAAAGGCTTTTTTCCCCAATATATAGTTTTGTAGAGAAGGAATAAAACGGTCTGTGTCCCCGTTAGGAAGATTCACCCTCTTATCTATTTTTTTTTTTTTTTTTTTTTTAACAGAGATGTCCTCTTATCTGTTTTTCTATTGTCTCCAAAAGTAAAAGGGCTGACCACCAGGAATTCTCACACATTGGAGAGATTTCTTTCCACTTCCTGTTTTGGCTATGGGACAGGAAGCAAAGTGAAATCTCCCCCACCCCCCAATGGGGAAAAAATAAAACCTGACTCTTACTCTATCCAAAAAGGGGGGGGGGGAGCTTTGCCTTTAGTTCATTGAAAGAAATGTATAATGTTTAGTAAAAAAAT
>JAJQKJ010002009.1:0-12500 GCA_029574335.1 Rana kukunoris | reverse complement strand
TAAAAGTCGTCCATTGTCGATCAGTCGGCGGTACCGATCTCCGGGTCTTGAACGCCAGATGTTGTCCTCTATCTTCAGGAAGCCATTTCCAGATGGATGATTGGTCCTGAGATGACTAATCTTTGTCCCATATCTGTGGCCCCCCCTCTTTTAGGTTTTATGTTTGCCAGACAAAAATCCCCATTGGAGTTGCCATTTAACCCAATGTAGGGGCCCGGGGCCCGCAGCTTCCGCTTTAATCCGCCCCGGCGAGGTGACGGCCGCTTCTGCCACGCAGGGCAAAGTCTGGAATTCTCTATAGAGGAGGAGACAAAAGAGACAGAAGGACTTGTGTCCCCGACATGCCACCCCGCCAGGGGACAAAGGAGCGGGGTCACTTGGTGGGGGGATCACCCCGGCTCTGTCCCCTGTAGGGATGTACATCAAAGATCTCCTCTTGTAGGCCAAGTGTGTGTGTGTGTGTGTGTGTGTGTGTGTATATGTGTGTGTATATATATATATATATATATATATATATTATATTCTTCCCTTTTTTTATTTTATGTATTTAATTTTACATTTTATATAATATTATTCACTGGAAAAAAATAATCTTATGTTGATGGAAGAAGAGATCTACAGTTGAGGAAGGGTCCACTGATGCTGGCTGCTGGGAGATCTATTGTTGGGAAGGGGGTCTATTGGTGCTGACTTTTTTGGGAGATCTGTTGTTTCTGGGGAGGATCTACAGTATTGTTGCTGAGGGTGTTTTCTTGTTGGGGGGGGGGGGGGTGACAATTTTTTTCTGGGAGGGCTCTATTGTTGGTTGCTGGGAGATCTATTATTAGGTAGGAGGTCTATTGTTGCTGGGGAGATCTGTTGTCTCTGGGGAGGATATACAGTATTGTTAAGGGTGTTTTCTTGTGGGGGGGGGGTCTATTTTTTCTGGGAGGGGTTTATTGTTGGTTGCTGGAAGATCTATTGTTGCTGGGAGATCTATTAATGGGTAGGATGTCTAGTGTTGCTTTTTGGGGGGGGGGGGGATCTATTGTTGCTGACTTTTTTGGGAGATCTGTTGTTTCTGGGGAAGATCTACAGTATTGTTGCGGAGGGTGTTTTTCTTGTGGGGGGTCTATTGTTGCTGGGGTGCATCTACAGTATTGTCGCTGAGTATTTTAGGGGGGTTCATTGTTGGGAGGGATCTATTGTTGCTGGGAAGGGGGTCTATTGTTGCTGACTTTTTTGGGAGATCTGTTGTTTCTGGAGAAGATCTACAGTATTGTTGCTGAGGGCGTTTTCTTGTGTGGGGGTCTATTTTTTTTCTGGGAGGAATCCATTGTTGGCTGCTGGAAGATCTATTGTTGCTGGGATGGATCTAGTGTTGCAGGAGGGTGGTCTATTGTGGCTAGGGTGGATCTACAGTATTGTTGCGGCGGGTGTTTTTCTTGTGGGGGGTCTATTGTTGCTGGGGTGCATCTACAGTATTGTCGCTGAGAGTATTTTAAGGGGAGGTTCATTGTTGGGAGGGGTCTACTGTTGCTGAGGGTGTTTTCTTGTGGGGGATCTATTGGTGCTGGGGTGGCTCTACAGTATTGTTGCTGAGGGTATTTTATTGGGAGGGGGTCTGTTGTTGCCTTGCAGGGGGTCTGGGAGGGCAGGCCGGGACTGGCCATAGGGCATACCGGGGATATGCCCAGTGGGCCGCAGGTCACGTCTGTTAGGTAGTTGGGGGGGGGGGGGGTCTGGATGGGCTGTATTGTAAGGAGGGGGGTCTGTACTGTAGGGAGGAGGGGGTCTGTGTAACATGCAGGGGGTCCAGAGCTGTTTAATGTAAAGGGGTCCAAAGGTGCTGGAACCCCACATCCTATCATTAATTCTTGGCTCTGTAGTCTCTAAAAGGGGTGGAGACCCAGTCCCAATCTCCCACTCTCATTTGGCCCATTGCTCTTCCACTTATGTGATTGGCTCGTGGCTCTTCCTTGTATTGCGTCACTAGGGCTGATCATGTGATCAGCAGAGCCTCCTATGCTTTTTTTTTTTTTGGATCAGTTTTAAGGCGCGACACGTTTTGGTATCTATTTGCTCGATGCGACCGAAATAAAATAAAAAAAGGGAATTGTTTGCTGACATTTTTATTTTTATTGTATTGCCTCATTGCATTTGAATAATGACGCTGCAGATATCATGTAACATAAATTGCAACTTCCACCGTTTTATTCTTCAGGGTCTCTATCTTACAATATATATTTCCTGGGAAGGGGGAGGGGGTAATTATAAGCAAACAATATGCAGATTCTTTTACTTATTGTATTTATTTTTATATTTTTTATGATTTTTTTTTTTTTTATATATTTTTTTTTTTTTTTAACACATTACAAATTTGCATATGTTAATTTTTCCTTTTGTTAAAAAAATAATAATTAAACAAAAGGAAAATGAACATATGCAGATTTGTAATATGTTCAAAAAATTATACACAATAAATTAAAAAAATACATCTTATTTTTATTTAATATTTTATTTTGTATAATTTTGACTATTTTTTTTTTCTTAACCTATTACAAATCTGCATATGTTCATTTTGTGTTCGTTAAAAAAAAAAAAAAAATTGTAAAAATTATAGAAAATACATTTAAAAAAAATATGTATTTTTTTAATTTATTGTGTATAAATTTTGAACATATTACAAATCTGCTTATGTTAATTTTCTTTTGTTTATTTTTTTTTTTTTTTTTAACATAAGCAGATTTGTAATATGTTCAAAATTTATACACAATAAATTAAAAAAATACATATTTTTTTTAAATGTATTTTCTATAATTTTTACAATTTTTTTTTTTGAACATATTACAAATCTGCATATGTTCATTTTCCTTTTTAATTTATTTTGTATAATTGTTTTTTGTTTTTTGTTACTTTTTTTGAACACATTGCAAATCTGCATATGTTCATTTTTCCTTTTTGTTAAAAAAAATAATTAAACAAAAGGAAAATGAACATATGCAGATTTGTAATATGTTCAAAAAATTATACATAATAAATTAAAAAATACATCTTAATTTTTATTTATTTTTGTATAATTTTTACTATTTTTTAATTTATTTTTTTAACCTATTACAAATCTGCATATGTTCATTTCCCGTTTGTTAAAAAATAAATAAAAATAAACAAAAGGAAAATGAACATATGCAGATTTGTAATATGTTCAAAAATAAAATAAAAAAATTGACTAATAAAATAAAGGAATAAAAAAAAAAAAAACCCTGGTAGACAAGTGGTTAATGTGTGCACACGGCCTGAACAGGAAATGAAAGCAGAGTTTCACTTCAAGCTACGTGTGAGAATTTTTTTATTTATTTTTTACAAAAGTGTACAGCATATAGACAGCATCTCACAAAAGTAAGTACACCCCTCCCCATTTTTGGTAAATATTTTCTTTAGATGTACAAGAAATGTGAGGGGTGTACTTACTTTTGTGATCCTTGGCATAGATTTGTAGAATATTCGGTAACATATGAGATACATTGTTGTGTAAAGCACTGGAAGTTGCCTTGTGTCCTTGTCGCTGTGTAACGCCGGCTGTCCTCTTTCTTTGTCTCCCGCAGGCTGTTCCTCCAAGTCGTTCAAGCTGTACTCGCCAAAGGAGCCCCCGAACGGCAACGCCTTTCCCCCCTTCCACCCGGGCACAATGCTGGATCGGGATGTGGGGTAGGTACCTGGAGCATATCCTGTGATCGTACCTTTTTACTATTTATGGGGGGGGGGGGAGGGTACTGTAGTCCTAACACACTTCCTGTCCTGGGGGAGGGGACAACAACGCTCACTGCACTGCATCTCTGGAGAGCAGCGTAGTCGTCGCCCCCTTCCCAGGACAGGAAGTTACTTGGCAGGATCACCAGATGACCATAAAGAAATTGGACCTCATGCACTGGGGGTGTGCCCAGCTTTTCTAAACCGTGGCCAGGGCGGGACTTGGGGTGGTGGGGGCCCCTGGGCGTAATAATCAAAGGGGCCCCCTGGAGCAGAGAAGCAGGGGGTGGGCTGGGTTGGGTTAGCGCTGACCGATCATAGTTGTTGAGGGGGGGTAGGGGGCCTTATCCGCCGACCAACCTATCGAAGTAGTTGAGCTGGGGGGTGGGAGTGCGCCGACCGATCGATCAGCTGCAATGAAGGGGCCCCCTGGAGCATTGAAGTTGTTGAGCGGGGGGGCTGCCAAGGATTACATCCAGCCACCAAATTTGAGCGGGGGTGCCGAAATTACCGCGATTGCTGTGAACCAGGGATTGCCACGAAATTGTGGTAGGGGGTTGCCGCGATTGGGCCCGGGGCCCCCTATTGGGCGGGGCCCATGGGCAGGCTCCTCACTTGGACTGAAATGACGGACTCTGATTTTTTTTTTTACTGCACACTGTGAGCTTCTCGCCATGTGCATTAGACGCTGCAGCAAATTTCCTTATTTCTTGGCTGGAGGACGTCCAGCATCATCTATCGCTTCCCCCCCCCCCCCCCCCACCCCAACGAGACTGTCCCTGGGCCTGCCCCTTCCAATCATTGGACTTCAAAAAAGCTTATAATCGCATGTGGGCGATGGCTATGCAAATTCAGCCCCGGCCCTCCAGACCCGGCGACGCCCACCTCATCGAGGCATATTGATAAAGTGACTGCAGGCTCCTGGGGAGGGCAGATGTAGCGACTGCGGGCTCCTGGGGAGGGCAGATGTAGCGGCCTGCAGGGTCCCTGGGGAGGGCAGATGTAGCGGCCTGCAGGGTCCCTGGGGAGGGCAGATGTAGCGGCCTGCAGGGTCCCTGGGGAGGGCAGATGTAGCGGCCTGCAGGGTCCCTGGGGAGGGCAGATGTAGCGGCCTGCAGGGTCCCTGGGGAGGGCAGATGTAGCGGCCTGCAGGCTCCTGGGGAGGGCAGATGTAGCGGCCTGCAGGGTCCCTGGGGAGGGCAGATGTAGCGGCCTGCAGGGTCCCTGGGGAGGGCAGATGTAGCGGCTGCAGTGTCCCTGGGGAGGGCAGATGTAGCGGCTGCGGGGTCCCTGGGGAGGGCAGATGTAGCGGCTGCTGGGTCCCTGGGAGGGCAGATGTAGGGGGCTGGGCATAATGTGGTGGGGGCCCCTGGGCATAATAATCAAAGGGGGCCCCTGGAGCAGAGAAGCAGGGGGTGGGCTGGGTTGGGGTTAGCGCTGACCGATCATAGTTGTTGAGGGGAGGTAGGTTGGTCGGCGGATAAGGCCCCCTACCTCCCCTCAACAACTATGATCGGTCAGCGCTAACCCAACCCAGCCCACCCCCTGCTTCTCTGCTCCAGGGGCCCCCTTTGATTATTATGCCCAGGGGCCCCCACCACATTATGCCCAGCCCCCTACATCTGCCCTCCCCAGGGACCCTGCAGGCTGCTACATCTGCCCTCCCCAGGGACCCTGCAGGCCGCTACATCTGCCCTCCCCAGGGACCCTGCAGGCCGCTACATTTGCCCTCCCCAGGGACCCTGCAGGCCGCTACATCTGCCCTCCCCAGGAGCCTGCAGTCACTACATCTGCCCTCCCCAGGAGCCTGCAGTCACTACATCTGCCCTCCCCAGGAGCCCGCAGTCGCTACATCTGCCCTCCCCAGGAGCCTGCAGTCACTACATCTGCCCTCCCCAGGAGCCCTTCAATCGATAGGTTGGTCGGCGGATAAGGCCCCCTGGGGAGGGCAGATGTAGTGACTGCGGGCTCCTGGGGAGGGCAGATGTAGTGACTGCGGGCTCCTGGGGAGGGCAGATGTAGCGGCCTGCAGGGTCCCTGGGGAGGGCAGATGTAGCGGCCTGCGGGGTCCCTGGGGAGGGCAGATGTAGTGGCCTGCGGGGTCCCTGGGGAGGGCAGATGTAGTGGCCTGCGGGGTCCCTGGGGAGGGCAGATGTAGTGGCCTGCGGGGTCCCTGGGGAGGGCAGATGTAGCGGCTGCGGGGTCCCTGGGGAGGGCAGATGTAGCGGCTGCGGGGTCCCTGGGGAGGGCAGATGTAGCGGCTGCGGGGTCCCTGGGGAGGGCAGATGTAGCGGCTGCGGGGTCCCTGGGGAGGGCAGATGTAGGGGGCTGCAGGGTCCCCGGGGAGGGCAGATGTAGGGGGCTGCAGGGTCCCTGGGGAGGGCAGTTGTAGGGGGCTGCAGGTTTAGTAACACCTTAATGTGGTTAAATACAATGTTACATTTTTATGCCATGCCTTATTTTTTACACTGTGATGTAATCACTGGGCCTCTGTGAAAACCTCTGATCAGTACTCCACTCAAGAGCCCTCAGGCCTGATGCAATAGTGGGGGGGGGGGGGGGGGGGAGTTATGCAAATTTTAAAAGCCAGATGATTTGACAGTCTGGCCTGCAGCATGGATTCTGATTGGAGAATCTGGCTGAGAGCATGTAGCCCTTTTTAGTCTCGGGTTAAGGGACGCTGACGAACCGTTTTGGGCGGAGCAGGTCTGTGTTGCTCTGTAGCTCGGTGTGTGTGTGTGTGAATGTAACGATCCGATCTTCTCAGTAGAAAGAGGCTCTACTCCTCCTCCTCTAATTACAATCTCTCTTCTTCTTCTGTCTTGTAGACCCACTCCGATGTATCCGCCAACGTACCTGGAGCCTGGGATTGGGTGAGGACTTTCTCCCCCCCCCCCCCCCCCCCCGCCCGAGTGCAGGCCATAAAAACAACTAATCCTCCAATGTAAAATCAAATAAAATATCCACCCCCCCCCTTTTAACAGAGGGGGGGGGGGCTATGATTTTAGAATATATTTTTTTCACAGCAGTTAATTTTTTTTCGGTGATGTTTTTTCCATTTTCTCGTTTTACTGACCCGGTTTTATATTTCCCCCGCAGGAGACACACGCCGTACGGGAACCAGACAGACTACAGAATATTCGAACTAAACAAACGTCTGCAGAATTGGACGGAGGTAAGTCACCGACTTTTACTGGATTTGTGTCTAAGGCAGGCTTTCCCGACCTTCTGTACCATGAAGAGAGGGGAATCCCTGCTAAAAGGATTGGATGTACAGCGCATGCTGCGTTCGCATGATTAGTAGATTATAGAGCGTTTTAAGTAGAATATAATGTAGTCGTGAAAATGGAAGTGCCTGTTTACATTGGTAGGCAGTTGGGTGGCTCGGCGGAGGCGTTCCACCCCCCCCTTGCGTTGGGGCGGCTTGGAGGAGGAGTCTTTCCCCCCCTCCCCTTGCGTTGGGCGGAGGAGTTCTCCCCCCCTCCCCTTGCGTTGGGCGGAGGAGTTCTCCCCCCCCCTCCCCTTGCGTTGGGCGGAGGAGTTCTCCCCCCCCTCCCCTTGCGTTGGGCGGAGGAGTTCTCCCCCCCCTCCCCTTGCGTTGGGCGCAGGAGTTCTCCCCCCCTCCCCTTGCGTTGGGCGCAGGAGTTCTCCCCCCCCCCCTCCCCTTGCGTTGGGCGCAGGAGTTCTCCCCCCCCCCTCCCCTTGCGTTGGGCGCAGGAGTTCTCCCCCCCCTCCCCTTGCGTTGGGCGCAGGAGTTCTCCCCCCCCCTCCCCTTGCGTTGGGCGCAGGAGTTTCTCCCCCCCCTCCCCTTGCGTTGGGCGCAGGAGTTCTCCCCCCCGCCCCTTGCGTTGGGCGCAGGAGTTCTCCCCCCCGCCCCTTGCGTTGGGCGCAGGAGTTCTCCCCCCCGCCCCTTGCGTTGGGCGCAGGAGTTCTCTCCCCCCCGCCCCTTGCGTTGGGCGCAGGAGTTCTCCCCCCCGCCCCTTGCGTTGGGCGCAGGAGTTCTCCCCCCCGCCCCTTGCGTTGGGCGCAGGAGTTCTCCCCCCCGCCCCTTGCGTTGGGCGCAGGAGTTCTCCCCCCTCCCCTTGCGTTGGGCGCAGGGGTTCTCCCCCCCTCCCTCCCCTTGCGTTGGGCGCAGGGGTTTCCCCCCTCCCCTTGCGTTTGGCTCAGGAGTTTCCCCCCCTCCCCTTGCGTTGGGCGCAGGAGTTTCCCCCCCTCCCCCTTGCGTTGGGCGCAGGAGTTTCCCCCCCTCCCCTGCGTTGGGCGCAGGAGTTTCCCCCCTCCCCTTGCGTTGGGCGCAGGAGTTTCCCCCCCTCCCCTTGCGTTGGGCGCAGGAGTTTCCCCCCCTCCCCTTGCGTTGGGCGCAGGAGTTTCCCCCCCTCCCCTTGCGTTGGGCGCAGGAGTTTCCCCCCCTCCCCTTGCGTTGGGCGCAGGAGTTTCCCCCCCTCCCCCCTTGCGTTGGGCGCAGGAGTTTCCCCCCTCCCCTTGCGTTGGGCGCAGGAGTTTCCCCCCCTCTCCCTTGCGTTGGGCGCAGGAGTTTCCCCCCCTCCCCCTGCGTTGGGCGCAGGAGGATTTCCCCCCCCTCCCCCTTGCGTTGGGCGCAGGAGTTTCCCCCCCTCCCCTTGCGTTGGGCGCAGGAGTTTCCCCCCCTCCCCTTGCGTTGGGCGCAGGAGTTTCCCCCCCCCTCCCCCTTGCGTTGGGCGCAGGAGTTTCCCCCCCCCCCTTGCGTTGGGCGCAGGAGTTTCCTCCCCCCTCTCCCCTTGCGTTGGGCGCAGGAGTTTCCCCCCCTCCCCTTGCGTTGGGCGCAGGAGTTTCCCCCCCTCCCCTTGCGTTGGGCGCAGGAGTTTACCCCCCCTCCCCCCGCCCCTTGCGTTGGGCGCAGGAGTTTACCCCCCCACCCCCCCCGCCCCGCGCGTTGGGCGGCTTGGCAGAGGAGTTTCCCCCGGCCCCTTGACGTCACTGGAAAAAGGGAAATCTCTCCTATGGGAACACGGACAGCAGAGGCCACACTGGATGTGTGGTACGGTAGCAGAGGCCACAGTCTAGGGTGGCAAATCACAGATGCCTCCTGGGGGGAAAACTATAAGGCCCTAAACATTTAACCTCATTATTAGTCGGCACAATAACTGTGGCTGTCCTGGAAGGCCTTTATCTTGAAGCGTATAGTGAGGATGGACGAATAACAGATTGTTGTCGGTGGGGTGGTGGATGAGTGGAGTGGTGGAATGTGGTGGTTTTCGGATGATGCCGTAAATGTCTCTCTTCTGTTCTCAGGAATGTGATAATCTCTGGTGGGATGCTTTCACTACGGAGTTCTTTGAAGATGACGCCATGTTGACCATCACCTTCTGCTTGGAGGATGGACCAAAGAGATACAGTAAGTTCTCCCCTGTGTTGGGTTGGGTGCCCCAGGTGCTTTGACTTGACACAATCCAAATGTAGTTGTCGCTAAAACCTAGATTGAATATGTTAGTAGGCTCTGGTGACAACTGTCAGATTTGGAGGACCAGCTTCAGTAGGTCGGGTCTATCTGGCTTTGGACTAGTTAGACCATAGAGTGCTTTGCCACTGTTGGGAACCTTGCGGCCCAGCGGGGGGGGGTTCAGAGTTTGAGGTCTTTCCAGTTTCCAGAAGCCCAGGACATCAATTGCTTCTGCCTACTGCTGTTGAGTGTTCTCCAGTAGTGTCAAGTTACAGAGTATTGGGTTGTGAATATTTATTCTGCCTTGGTCAGTCACTGAGAGGTTTATTTAAGTGAGGTGGGTTGGAGAAGAGGATGAATATTTAAAGGGACCTTTTTACCCCCCAGACCATTACCTGGTGCGGTTGTAGCTCTAGAAAATGTTCCCCCCTCCCAGACCATTACCTGGAAAGGTCATGGGTCTAGAAGGTTCCTTCACCCCAGACCATTATCTAAAGTGGTCATAGCTCTAGAAAGGTCCTTCCCTCCAGACCATTACCTGAAGGGGTCATAGCTCTAGAAGGGTCCTTCCCTAACAGTCCGTTACCTACAATGGTTACAGCTGTAAAAAAAAGGTCCTTCTCTCCCAGACCATTACCTGGAAAGGCCATACCTGTAAAGTCCTTCCTGCTTAGAGAGGTCATGGTTATAGAATGGCCCTTCCCTTCCAGACCATTACCTGGAGAGGTCGTAGCTATAGATGGCTCCTTCCTGATTAAAACATTGTCTTGAGAGGTTGTAGTGCTAGAAGGAGCCCTTCCCTCCCAGACCATTACCTGAAGTGGTTGTAGCTCTAGAAGAGTCCCCCACACCACCCAGACCATTGCCTGGAGAGGTAGTGGCTTTAGAGGGGTCCTTCCTTCCCAGACCATAACCCGGAGAGGTCATAGCCCTAGAACAGGGATATGCAATTAGCGGACCTCCAGTTGTTGCAAAACTACAAGTCCCATCATGCCTCTGGGTGTCATGCTTGTGGCTGTCAGTCTTGCTATGCCTCATGGGACTTGTAGTTCTGCAACAGCTGGAGGTCTGCTAACTGCATATCCTTGCCCTAGAAGGTTCCTTCACCCCCAGACCATTACCTGGTATGATTATAGCTCTAGAAACGTCCTTCCCTCCCAGACCACTACCTGGAGCAGTCATACCTGTAAAGTCCTTCCTGCCCAGATCTTTGCCTAGAGAGGTCATGGTTCTAGAAGGGTCCTTCCCTTCCAGACCATTACCTGGAGATGTCATAGCTCTAGAAGGCTCCTTTCCTTTCAGACCATTAGCTGGAGTGGTTGTAGCTCTAGAAGGGTCCTTGCCTACAAGACCATTACCTGGAGAGGTCATGGCTCTAGAGGGTCCTTCCTGTTTAGAACTTTGCCTAGAGAGGTCATGGTTCTAGAATGACCCTTCCCTACCTCCTAGAAGTCTCCTCTCTACTTAAAACATTGTCTTGACAGGTTGGAGTGCTAGAAGGGACCCTTCCCTCCAAGACCGTTATCTGGAGAGGTTGTAGCTTTAGAAAGGTCCTGTCCTCTCAAACCATTGCCTAGAGAGGTCGTAGCTTTAGAAGGGTCTTTCCCTCCCAGACCATGACCTAGAGTGGTTATAGCTGTAGAAAGGTCCTTCCTGCCCAGAATTTTGCTTAGAGAGGTCATGGTTCTAGAATAGTCCTTCCCTTCCAGACCATTACCTGGAGAGGTCGTAGCTATAGATGGCTCCTTCCTGATTAAAACATTGTCTTGAGAGGTTGTAGCGCTAGAAGGAGCCCTTCCCTCCCAGACCATTACCTGGAGTGGTTGTAGCTCTAGAAGAGTCCCCCACACCACCCAGACCATTGCCTGGAGAGGTAGTGGCTTTAGAGGGGTCCTTCCTTCCCAGACCATAACCCGGAGAGGTCATAGCCCTAGAACAGGGATATGCAATTAGCGGACCTCCAGTTGTTGCAAAACTACAAGTCCCATCATGCCTCTGGGTGTCATGCTTGTGGCTGTCAGTCTTGCTATGCCTCATGGGACTTGTAGTTCTGCAACAGCTGGAGGTCTGCTAACTGCATATCCTTGCCCTAGAAGGTTCCTTCACCCCAGACCATTACCTGGTATGATTATAGCTCTAGAAACGTCCTTCCCTCCCAGACCACTACCTGGAGCAGTCATACCTGTAAAGTCCTTCCTGCCCAGATCTTTGCCTAGAGAGGTCATGGTTCTAGAAGGGTCCTTCCCTTCCAGACCATTACCTGGAGATGTCATAGCTCTAGAAGGCTCCTTTCCTCCCAGACCATTAGCTGGAGTGGTTGTAGCTCTAGAAGGGTCCTTGCCTACAAGACCATTACCTGGAGAGGTCATGGCTCTAGAGGGTCCTTCCTGTTTAGAACTTTGCCTAGAGAGGTCATGGTTCTAGAATGACCCTTCCCTACCTCCTAGAAGGCTCCTCTGTGCTTAAAACATTGTCTTGACAGGTTGGAGTGCTAGAAGGGACCCTTCCCTCCAAGACCGTTATCTTGCGAGGTTGTTGCTTTAGAAAGGTCCTGCCCTCTCAAACCATTGCCTAGAGAGGTCGTAGCTTTAGAAGGGTCTTTCCCTCCCAGACCATGACCTAGAGTGGTTATAGCTGTAGAAAGGTCCTTCCTGCCCAGAATTTTGCTTAGAGAGGTCATGGTTCTAGAATAGTCCTTCCCTTCCAGACCATTACCTGGAGAGGTCGTAGCTCTAGATGGCTCCTTATCAACAATGTCCTGGGGAATGCCCAGGAAAAAAACAAGCCTACTTATCGACCAGCTCGCAGACAACCAATTAACCTGTCTAACCGTATGCTCCTTCCTGATTAAAACATTGTCTTGAGAGGTTGGAGTGCTAGAAGGAACCCTTCCCTCCCAGACCATTATCTGGAGAGGACATGGCTCTGGAAGGGTCGTTCCCTCCCAGACCATTGCCTGGAGTGGTTTTAGCTCTAAAAGAGTTGGAAGGGATGGCTGAAGGCCTTATCCCTCGTTACCCCCCCCCCCCCCCATTACCTTTAACTTCTTCTAATGTGTTGACCCAACCCCCTACCATGCCCCCCTGCTGGGCACAATTTACCCTGGCGTTCAAAAAAACAATCAAAAACTTTATCGATGTTTCGTTAACCATTTCCCCCGTAAGGGGGCAGGTGAAGCTTCCCCCCTCCCTCCACCAACCTAACCCTGGAGGGCCCCCTTGCCGGCCCCCTATACCCTTACCCTATAACCCCCTTTCTAGCAATTGGACGCTCCCCCGGACCCAAGCCCCACGGGCCCCACAGAACTGTCACTACGTCTCAACCACCCAAGGACCCTCATTCCCATACCCCT
>JAJQKJ010000863.1:0-71511 GCA_029574335.1 Rana kukunoris | reverse complement strand
CCCAGTACCCCCAATTACCCCAGTACCCCACATTACCCCAGTACCCTGTTATAGTACCCCCACATTTACCCCAGTACCCCTGCAGTAACCCCAGTACCCCACAATACCCCAGTACCCTGCATTACCCCAGTACCCCACAATACCCCAGTACCCTGCATTACCCCAGTACCCCACAATACCCCAGTACCCCCCAAAATACCCCAGTACCCCAATACGCTGCAATACCCCAGTACCCCAACACTCTGCAATACCCCAGTACCCCAATACTCTGCAATACCCCCAGTACCCAATACCCCAATACTCTGCAGTACCCCAATACTCTGCAGTACCCCAATACTCTGCAGTACCCCAGTACCCCAATACTCTGCAATACCCCAGTACCCCAATACTCTGCAATACCCCAGTACCCCAATACTCTGCAGTACTCCAGTACCCCAATACTCTGCAGTACTCCAGTGCCCCAATACTCCAGTACCCCAATACCCCAATACCTCAGTACCCCAATACCGCAATACCCTGTGCGATACCCTGAAATGCCCAAATACTCTGAAATACCCAAATACTCTGAAATACCCAAATACTATCGCCTATGGGGATTTTTAGGTAGCAAAGTTTGGCGCCATTCCATGAGCGTGCGCAATTTTGAAGTGTGACATGTTGGGTATCTATTTACTCGGCGTAACGTCATCTTTCACATTATGAAAAAAAATTGGGCTAACTTTACTGTTTTTTTTTTTTTTTAGCACAAAACTGTTTTTTAAAAAAAACACGCGTTCAAAAAATTTCTACAAAAATACTGTGCGAGATAAAAAGTTGCAACGGCCGCCATTGTATTCTCTAGGGTCTTTGCTAAAAAAGCATATATAATGTTTTGGGGTTCTATGTAATTTTCTAGCAAATAAATTATGATTTTTCCATGTAGGAGAGAAATGTCAGAATTGGCCTGGGTGTTCCAGAACGCCTGATGGTGCTCCCTGCATGTTGGGCCTCTGTGTGTGGCCACGCTGTGTAAAAGTCCCACACATGGGGTATCGCCATACTCGGGAGGAATAGTAGAATGTGTTTTGGGGTGTAATTTGTGGTATGCATATGCTGTGTGTGAGAAATAACCTGCTAATATGACAGAAACAAGTTTTTTTGTTTTTTTTTTACAGAATTTTCAGTCGTTTTTCTTTTATAGCGCAAAAAATAAAAAACCCAGAAGTGATCAAATACCACCAAAAGAAAGCTCTATTTGTGTGAAAAAAAGGACAAAAATTTCAAATGGGTACAATGTTGTATGACTGAGTAATTGTCATTCAAATTGTGAGAGCACCGAAAGCTGAAAATTGGTCTGGTTAGGAAGGGTGTTTAAGTGCCCAGTGGTCAAGTGGTTAAAGTAGAACTATAGGCAACACTTTTATAATCCCTGTCCCATTGCAAAGATTTCCCTCCACTTCCTGCTCTATGGGCAACCAGGAAGTAAGAGGAAATCTAAGTAAATTAAGGGAATCCATTGCCCCCCTCCCCCCCCAATGCCCTCAGAAATAGTATCCTCACTCAAATTTTAGATCGGGTCTTAAACAACACAGGGTGTGGCCATGACAGGAAGGGGTGGGTCATATTTAAATTAGGGGCTGCACAAGTTTAGTCAGGCCTAGGGCAGCACAAAACCTAAATACACCTCTGTATATAAGGGGTCAATATAGTGAACTTGGTGCTGAGTTATTCACTTTACAGTCAACACTGAGAGGGGGCACTCTTTACGTCTAGAGGAAAGGAGATTTTACCTCCAAATATGAAAAGGTTTCTTCACAGTAAGAGCTGTAAAATGCGGAATAGACTCCCTCCAGAGGTGGTTCTGGCCAGCTCAGTAAAGTGCTTTAAGAAAGGCCTGGATACTTAACTAAATGTACACAATATAACTGGGTACTGACATTTATAGGTAAAGTTGATCCGGGGAATATCCGATTGCCTAATGGGGGATTAAGAAGGATTTTTATCCCCTGCTGTAGCAAATTGGATTATGCTTTGCTGGGGTTTTTTGTCTTCCTCTGGATTAACTGTGGGTATAGAATTGGGTATATGTGATTGTACGATATTATTATTATTTTATTTCTTATGGTTGAACTTGATGGACTTGTGTTTTTTTTCAACCTGACTAACTATGTAACTATGTATGTATCTCTGCCTCCACTCTGCAAAGCAGATGAGGAAGGAGCTTTAGAGGAGGGAAGGCATAGATCATGGGTCTTCAAACTATGGCCCTCCAGTTGTTCAGGAACTACAATTCCCATCATGCCTAGTCATGCCTGTGAATGTCAGAGTTTTACAATGCCTCATGGGATGTGTAGTTCCGCAACAGCTGGAGGGCCGTAGTTTGAGGATCCCTGGCATAGATTAACTGGTACTGACACCACGGTGCCAATAACACATCTGTTGCGTCTGCCCATGGGTCTCTTGACTTGGCCACAAACCTCAATACCGATTGAGTCGATACGCCAGGAGATCTACGTGTGGCGTGCCCCATCTTTGGCCAAGGGTGCTGAAACACATCCGGGTGCAGAGACCATTATCCATGATCCAGCATCTGGCGACTCAGGTAGTCCGTCTGTCATTTTTCCATGCCCGGAATGTATACGGCCGACAGGGTCGGTACGCTCCTTTCTGGCCACCTTAGAATGTGAGCGACTTCTGACGCTCCAGCAGAGCTTCTTGTTCCTCCTTGATGGTTGACATATGCCACTGCTGTGACGTTGTCCGACTGGATCCTGACTGGACGCCCCTGTAGCCTCTGAGGCCATGTGGAGAGGCACAGCCTGATCCACAGGGAAGAAAACCTTTGCCTCTGAGGAGTCCAGAATCAATACCAGATATACTAGGTGTTGAGTCGGTACCATTACTGACTTCTGAATGTTCAGTATCCAACAAAAGTGTCGGAGGGTTTGACAGGTTATTGACACGCTCACCTCTAATGCTGAGCTTGAAGCAGCCCTCAGAAGTAGGTCGTCCAAGTAGCCCACGATAGCGATGCCACGTTGTCTTAGCAGGGCGAGAATTGGGGCAAGCACCTTGGCGAACACCCTTGGTGCCCATGACAGGCCAAATGGGAGAGCCACAAATTGATAGTGGTCCTCCTTGGCCGCAAAACACAGATATCGCTGATGCTTTGTGCATATGGGAACATGTAAGTAGGCGTCGCTGATGTCCAGGGATGCCAGTAAGTCCCCCGGCTGGAGGGCAATGTCGACAGAGCGAATCGATTTCATCCGGAATCTTTGTACCTTCACAAAGCAATTCAGGGCCCTGAGGTCCAGAATTGGACGAACACCCTCCTTTTTTGGTACTATGAACAGATTGGAGTAAAACCCCTGAAACCGTTCTTGTACTGGGACAGGTATAAAAGCACGTTTGCAGGTCCTTCCCCAAAAAGGGCTTCCTGACGAGTCGGTTGTAGCTGGGGGGGGGAAAAAATCTGTTTGGTGGGCAAGATAGAAATTCTTGTACCCTAAAGAGACTACCTCACAAACCCACCAGTCGGGGATGTGAAATGTCCACTGGGTCGTGAATTCGCAAAGACGTACCTGAGAGATGGCTGGGGGCAATCCTTCATGCAGACGCAGCTTTGTTTGCAGGTTTGTTGGGTTTGCGAAACCAGGCGCTTTATCGGCCTGAGGTCTTTTACTTGCCGCACTGGGCGGACGAAAAAAAAAACGCTTGCGTGCAGTGAAAAAGGGCCCTTGCCTACGGCGTGGCTCCTTCCCCTTTTTGGATTGTGGAAGCAGCGTACTCTTACCTCCTGTGGCATCTTTAATTATGTCATCCATGGAAGCTTCAAAGACTCTGTCACCCTTAAAGGGCAAGTCTATCAGGACCTTCTTGGAAGATTGGTCCGCAGACCAATTCTTTAACCAAAGTAGACGGGCGTAACACCACGGCATGGCTTGAAAACCTGGTCAGCACAGGAATCGTGTCCAAGGCTGATCCGCAAACAAATTTTAGGCCCTGTACCAGTTGGTCAGCTAGGGCTACCTCGTCCATTGAGCAGCATCTTTGCTCATTCCTTGAATGTCTGAGACACCAGGGCCCCAACTATGGTTGGGCGTACAGCCAAACCTACTACCGTGTATAGGTTGCGGGTGATCGTCTCAGCCTTCTTGTCCGCAGAGTCTTTGAAGGCGTGAGCCCCCTTCACCGGTATGGTGGTTAGCTTGTTTAGTTTGGACACAGGAGGGCCACTATTGGGGGCGAGGTCCATTTCTTCAAGAAACTGTCCTCAAGAGTGTAACGCACCACCAGATTTTTAGGGTCTGAAAAAGTCTTCTGTGGTATGTCCCCAAAAGGGACCGGCGCTTCTGTTGCTTCTGCAGACCCCTCTATTTTTAAAGTATCTCATGCTGCGGTGATAAGGTCACTTACCAGAGCTCTATCGCGTGCTGACCTGGGTCCTCACTGTCTGGCCGATCTTGGTCCGCATCCTCAGATACCTCAGATCCAGGGTCCTGAGCCGTAGCTGGACCTGGCTCAGTATCTGAGTAGTCCCCAGTAGTCCCCAGAAGATGGGAGGGGCGCTTTCTAGACCCCATGCCCTGCTTCCACCTTGGCAACAAAGGCATCTAGTATTGCTAACATAGCGTCCACCGATACATTGGGTGCAGGGGCATCAATTGCAAGCTCAGGTGTCTCAGAGGAAAAAAATTCTGCTTCTGACGCCATGCTGACCACACGCCTGACACAGGGACTCCCAAGCAAGGTACAGTAACCCACCCTCCTAGATGCAGCAGAGACGAGGGGTTTCCCCCCCCCCCCCCCAGAAGACTCATCACCCAGGAACAGTAGTACGGTGCCGTTTTCTAGCAGAGCTGCTTCTTGTCCGCTGAACACTAGCAGAGTGTGTCTGTCGGTCTGTGCTGTTTAAAAGCTCCGATAGCTGCGATAGCAGGCTACTTAATAGGGTTGCTGCTTTTGTCAACTCTTCAGTTTGACTAGTCAGCAACGTGTCTCTGTCTGACTGTGTCGTTTAAATGAAATGATGATCGATGGAAAAATAGCCGCTGATCTGCCACTAGAGGCCAACAGCACGGTGGCCACAAAAAGCATGGCCGCCAGTGTTATCTATATATAGTGTAGGGCTACAAAAAAATGGCAGCTAGAGGCCCACCCAGCGCGGCCACAGAAACATGGCTTCCGACCTCGTTGATTACCGCGCAAAAGGCCGGAAGAACTGAACAATGCCCCGGCAACAGCACTGTTTGTGGGAGCCTGGAGCACAATGCTGAGGGCGCCGAGCGGCCGCTAGGCGCGCGGCGCAGTGTGGCCACAAAACCATGGCGGCCGAGCTTGGATGTAAACACCGCCTGAATCCTATGAAAAATGGCTGTCGAGGCGGTTGCTATAGGCAAAATACAGTGCGGCCACAAGAACATGGCCACCAGTGCAAGAAGTAACACCCCAGGAAGTAAACATAGCATAAATCTCAAAAAATATGAACGCCAAGCCTCAATAGAGGCCAATACAATGCGGCCACAAGAACATGGCCGCCAGTGCAAGTACAAACAATACAGCATGGATCACAGGAAAAATGGTCGCCGACAGCATGGAGCAGGATACAGGTAAGCAAATCTCTCTTGGCATTTTATACACTGATTTATTTAGTGAACGTACATGGTTCCCCCCAGGTGAAGCTCCCCAGGGGAACCCTCGCCCCAGCAGCTAGCTCAGAGAGCCTAGGGAGAGGGAAGGGAGGGTGGGGAGAAGGGAGGATAGAGCCCTTTACTCACCTCTCCTGCCGAAGCAAGGGGTAGCAAGGGGCATACTTACCCTTCCTGTGGGATTATGCTGGAAGCATCCTAGACAGTCCATCTCCCACATGGTAACGGAGGTGACTGTCGGCCCGTCTGCTGTGACTCGGCCCTCTAGACTGGTCATGCCCATGCCCAGGAGCGTATAGCTCACCGGCCACCCGTAAAGCGATAGGCCTGTCGTGGACGACCCAGTGCGTAGCTATAAAAGGTTGGGGTTGTGGCGCTATAGAGCAGTGGCATGTAGGTAAAAAAAAGTCCGCTGTACAAACTCCAAGTCCTTTGTTAAATGAAATAAAAAATAAATGGAAAATAAAAAGATAAAACCTGGAATGATGAACGACGATGTGGAAAACGACAGGGGGACACTGTTCTGTAAAGAGCTGATCTTCCCAAATACGCTGTTCAAGGGGCAAGCCTTCCAAGTGGGGGAGACCAGAGCAATGACTCCAACATTTACAGGACAAAGAAAAAACACAGAGGGCGCCTCCAGGTTAAGCATTATAAAGCTTTAATAGATTACAGGAAACAGTGTGAACTTACATATAAAAATGATGAAATCCAGTATGCAGATTCAATCGAGTTGTGCTCCGGGCCTCGTTTCCATCTAGTCCTCCGTACCAGCTGGCTTTCACCTGCACTAAGGACGGTCGGACTTAGGAGGTTTACCCGGGAGCACTATCAGCTACACTTCTAGCCCGGCAAGACGCCACGTCTCCCCCTAATTCAGGATCATCCCGATTGAATCTGCATACTGTATTTCATCATTTTTATATGTAAGTTCACACTGTTTCCTGTAATCTATTAAAGCTTTATAACGCCTAACCTGGAGGCGCCCTCTGTGTTTTTTCTTTTTTCAGTGCGTAGCTATGGTCGGCACTAGGGATGAGCTTCGCGTTCGAAAGTGAACGTATGTTCGACTCGAACATCGTCCGTTCGATTGTTCGTCGAATTTCAAACAAAAACGATCGTTCGCGGGAAATTCGAGTGAAACGAAACAACCGTTTTTAAAACTTTTTTTCCCATTGATCGAGTCCTGCTTCTGAAAAAAACGACCGTTTTTAAGACTTTTTTCCATTGATACATGTTCCCTGGGGCAAGACCCGGGTTCTGAAAGACGTTTTTCAACAATAACTTGAAAATTGGTCTTTAAAATTATCGTTTTTGAATTTGTACGTTCGAGTCCCATAGACTTCAATAGGGTTCTAAATGTTTGTGCGAACAATCGGACCGTTCGACGGTTCTGGTGCGAACCGAACGCGGGGGTGTGTTCGGCTCATCCCTAGTCGGCACACGCTCGATGGCCGAAACTGGGGGGGCTACAAGGATCTGGGATCCAGCCTGTCGCCCAGTCGGCAGTTGATTGAAGATCACAGGAATAACAAACAAAAAATTATTAAATAAAAAACAAAAATCCAAAAATGTATTTGAACTAAAAGGCCTATGGGTCTGAAGGGAGCCATGTCTTCTCCTTAACTAGGCAGAAAAAAACTGATCTGTGAGATGCAGAGAGAGGGGTTATGCCCAGAGGGCCCTGGGCAGGGCTGTAGGGTGTGTATGTGTTTAACATTTACTATAAGTTTCTGCCTAGTCACTCCTAAAGAAAGGCTAATACCCACTTTGTCAAGATTAAGGCTGTGTCCGTCCATGAACAAAAGAGGTCATGAAAGAGGGTAAACCTTCTGGAGCTAAAGTGGTTAAAGTGGTTCTACAAGACCTTAATGCCTTCATAAAGAGTAACTCTCTTGTCCAACGTACTATCACATAGGTGCATATGTCAAAACAGCGATTGCTCGGCACATCTCAGTGTACAGCAGAGTGATAGCAGTAATTCTTTGTGTTAACCCCCCCCCCCCCCCCCCCCCCCCAAAAAAAAAAGAAAAAGACTGGCAGGAAAATTGTTAATTAGTAGCTTTTTTTTAATGAAATTTGAGTTGGGTTATGATATGTGGTCAGAGAGAATTCTGTAAAAGTGAACCAGGGGATGAAAAACTAAAAGTAAGTTTAATGTCATTAATAATGAAGAACCAGAATTAGGTTACCTGCAGAAAACATGATCCCTACGTCCATGTGACAGACATCTGTGTGACATGTGACTCGATGAAGAATAAAGACAAAGCCTGGGACAGAAGGAAGTACTTCACATTTCATAGGTTCACACATGAGTGTCTTTGGAGTTTTTTAATGTGTGTTTGTAGATACGATCTTCAGGCATTTTCAGACTTTTTTTTTTTTTTTTTTTAGCCAATGTAGAGCCAGCTGCTAGGAGAAGAGGCAAGAAATTGTGCGAAAAATTGTGTTGTCTGAATGTCTGTGATACTTTTTTTTAATTGCACTAATGTGTTGGTCATTGAGTAATGATACTATAGATATATTGATTACATTTTCTCCACATGGACAAAAAGTGAAAAAAATCTAAAACAATTTTTAGATTCTCTTAAGCTTCTGTCCATAGGATGAAAATGTCATTGATGTAACGATCGTGTCTGTATGCCTTTTGTTGTATGCTCTTCAGGAAGTTTACATATTGGGGGGTGTCTTTCCAAAATTTCTATGAGGATCAAAAACACAGACTTCTGCCCCAAAGGAATTCACTCACTTTTTCGAGCTTTAAGTGATGCGATGCTCAGGTGTGAATGGGAACCATTAAATATCATGGGAATCTTCATGTTGAGCATTGATGGGCTTCGGGAAAATCACTCGGCTGTGAACTGGACCTTAGGTGCCCAGAGATTGATTGTTAGGTTACCAAGGGCTCATGAATTTATTATTTTTCTATATATTCAGACATCTGCCTCCTTATTTGGTCAGTCATGAAGCAGTGGAGTTGATTGGTCTGTTGGGGGGGGGGGGAATATGGGGGGGTTCTGTAATGTGTGTGAGAGAGGGTCTCTTTTTTTTTTTATTTCATTCATTTTTATTGAAATTTTAAAACCATTTTACAAAACAGCCAGCAAATATGCACTCTCTTTACATACAGAGTATAAATCATAAGAGACAAAATTGCACACATCAGGATTAATGTCCACTAGGGCATACTAAAAAGGAAGAAAACTTTTGCTCTTGTTTATTTGTCTTGTTGGCTGTGTACCACCCCCCACCCTCCTCACCCTCCCACCCTTACCCCGCACCTATGAGAGCATACAGGCTCGGTATCTGGTGACATAGGTTTATCAAGGGTCATATCGTTTTAGTGTCGCAAGGTCCAGCCAGGAGAATCTGCTTGGTAAGGTATAGCTGCCACGGCCTGGAGAGGGGGTGTCTTTTTTTTTTTGCTCAGGGGCTCAAAGAGTCCTGGAAAGCCTGCCACAGGCCCCATATTTTAGCGAATTTGGGATATTTCCCCAGCTTAATAAAGTGGATTTTTTCCTTTGGATTTGTTTGCTTCATTACCTCTAGCCAGTTGTCTATGGATGGAGGTGCCTGCGCCTGCCATTTTTGGGCGATTAACTTACGGGCCTGAAATAGGCTTCTCAATATAGCATCAAGGGTACCTTGCGGTACTCTGTTGTCATCCATACAGCCCAGTAGGCATATCCTGGCTATTGGGTCTAATCGAGATCCGAAGGTTTTATTGATATATTCTATGACTCCCACCCAATAGTCGTATAATTTCGGGCACTTCCAGACCATGTGTATCAGGTCTCCTTTGTTTTTACATCTTGGGCATTCATTGTCTTGTCTCCACCCTAACTTAAACATTTTATGGGGTGTATGGTATACCCTATATAGAAGGAAAAGGTGGGACATTCTTTGGGCCGGGGCTATGGATACCAGGGTACCCTGTTGAAGGATCCTGTCCCATTGTTGTGGAGTTATTATTCCCAAGTCGTTCTCCCACGCCACTCTACTCTTGCACGGTCCTGCTTTACTCAGTGCCCTATCACCCAAGCTGCTGTATATCCCCGAGATTAAACCCTTAGCCTCTGTTGCCCTTATTAAGGTGATCAGGGCAGGAATCGGTGCCCATGTAATTATCTGGGATCGGAATTGCGTTTGTAAGGCATGACGGAGCTGTAGATATTTAAAAAACGTTCTATTTGAAATTCAGAACTCTTTTACTAGCTCTTGAAATGGTTTCAGATTGTTCCTTTCGAACAGGTGTTTTAGGCGGCATATGCCTTTACTCGTCTATTCAGTTGACACCTCAACGCTTTTTATCTCCTGGAGATTATTATTGTTCCAAAGGGGGGAGAATTCTGTCGGGCCAGCATATCCCAATATTGCTTTTACTGTGTGCCACGTTTTAGTCACAAGTTTTGTAATCGAGTGGTTATGGCAAAAAAAAATTGCCTCTAGGGCTTCCACTAATAGTTTATGGGGGTTATCTGTCAGCAAGAGTCGGTTGTTTGAGCCATCTCCTTTGGTGGTTCCACATCCTGCTAGATGTTGCATTTGTGCTGCTAAAAAATATAGCCGTGGATGTGGAACCGCCATTCCCCCCTCTTTAACAGGAAGTTGTAGGGTTTGTAGGCTTATTCTGGGTTGACCTCCTCTCCATATAAGTTCTCTAAATAATGAGTCAATTTTTTTGTACCACTTGTATTCTACCCATACCGGAGAGTTGTGTAACATATATAGTAGCTGCGGCTGCCAGATCATTTTGATTAGATTACATCGACCTGCAACAGACAGTGGGAGTTTTTTCCAAATTTCACTTTTATTTTTCCACTTCAATAGTAGTGGGACAAGGTTTAGGTTTATGTATTGGGTGGGGTCCTTTGAGATCCAGATCCCTAGATACTTAAATTTAGTACTTACACTTATTTGAGATGTGGCTAGCGTCTGTTGGAGGATCTCTAGTTTGTTGGGGGGTTATATGGGGGGGGGGGGGGGGTTCTGTAATGTTTGTGTGTAAAAGAGGCTCTCTAGTTTGTTGGGGGTAATATGGGGGGTTATGTAATGTGTGTGTGAGAGAGGGTCTCTAGTTTATTGGGGGGGGGGGGGGGTAATGTGTGTGTGTGAGAGAGGCTCTCTAGTTTATTGGGGGGGTAATATGGGGGGTTCTGTAATGTGTGTGTGTGAGAGAGGCTCTCTAGTTTATTGGGGGGGTAATATGGGGGGTTCTGTATTGTGTGTGTGTGAGAGAGGCTCTCTAGTTTATTGGGGGGGGGGGTAATATGGGGGGTTCTGTAATGTGTGTGTGAGAGAGGCTCTCTAGTTTATTGGGGGGGGGGTAATATGGGGGGTTCTGTATTGTGTGTGTGTGAGAGAGGCTCTCTAGTTTATTGGGGGGGGGGGGGTAATATGTGGGTTCTGTAATGTGTGTGTGTGAGAGAGGCTCTAGTTTATTGGGGGGTCTGTAATGTGTGTGTGTGAGAGAGGCTCTCTAGTTTATTGGGGGGGGGGGGTGATATGGGAGGTTCTGTGATGTGTGTGTGTGCGAGAAAGGCTCTGTAGTTTATTGGGGGGGGGGGGTTCTGTAAAGTGTGTGTGTGTGAGAGGCTCTCTAGTTTATTGGGGGGTAATATGGGGGTGGGGTTCTGTAATGTGTGTGTAAGAGGGTCTCTTTTTTGTTGGGGGGTTAATATGTGGGTGGTCTGTAATTTGTGGGGGGGGGCCTCTGTATTTTGTGGGTGGGTGTTATGTAATGTGTGTGGCAGGGGGCTCTAGTTTGTTGGGGGTTCTGTAATGTGTGTGGGGGGCTGTAGTTTCAGGGGTCTGTATTTTGTAAGAGGGGTCTCTAGTTTGTTGTGGGGGTTACATTTTTGGGGGTTCTGTAATTTGTGTGGGGGTCTCTGTATTTTGTCTGTAGGGGGGTTCAGTAATGTGTGTGTTTAGGGGCGCGTCTGTACGGTGAGGGAGGGGACTGTTTTCTGTAAGGGGGCTCTGTACTGTGGCTTTGGGGGGGGGGGGGTAGTCTTTGTACCATGAGAAGGGGGGGGCTGTGTAATGTGTGAGAGGGCTCTGTACTGTCTGTTTCTTTTTTTTGGGGGGGGGGGGTGGTGCACCTGTTCATTATGAGGTGAGGACCTGTATATATTACACACGTTATACATGATATGACAGAGATATGAGAGTCACACATCTCCCTCCTCTCAGCACACACATCGCTGCTGCTAAGGCACCAAGGTGAGAAAGTGGGCGGGGGCGGGAATATTCTCGCTCGGATTGGCTGCAGGTCTCGGGGGCGCGCCTGTGTTGTTCTCCTCGCTCCTGGAAGCGCGCCCCGGTGCAGTACAGCAGCTCTGAGACGGTGAGTGACAGCAGGAGGAGGATGATGAGGATGATGAAAATGATGATGGGACCCTGAACCACCGGAGAAGACCAGTGTTAGCAGGTGAGCACCCCCTCCCCCCGTATAGAGCCGTATACTGTACACACCCCCTGCACCATCCACTGCATGAGGAGCGCACACATTGCGATGGTCGGGGCACCTCAGCTCCCCATATGGGGGAACCCCAAATATAGTCCACAGACTGGGGGGCTGACCTGGACTGCCATTGCTGGTCCTATGAATGCCGATGGGCTATTAAAATACATATATATATAGATGTGTATTACAGCAATTTTATAGTCTATACATTTATAAATATATATATTGTTAAATGAACAATGATTTATTGATCTCCATGTGAATCCATAATACGAGGTTCTGTCTGAGGTTTAACTTGTCTCCTGTATCCGGTGTCGCGGTGAACGCCTGCCTGGCGGTCGGTTCCCTGTAGACGTGGAGTGTTGATATTTAATGGATTGTTTTGGTGACATGACCATTAAATTATGTCTTGGTAAGGACCAGAATGACTATAGAGGATTCCCCTGTGGGTCGTCATGCTTGTCTCGTTATTTCTGGAGCCAATGAATACGATTTGTGAAAAACCGAGCCAAGACAAAGGGGATCGCTGTTGCTCATAACAACCAATCGTATTTGTTGATGCATTTGGACGCTTACACCCGATTGGCCTCTATGGGCCATGGCTCCACTATATATATATATATATATATATATACATATATTTACTCTTTATTTATACAGAAATAACCAAAGGTAGAAAGTACACCTGAATAATTTGCAGTTCTCTCAACAGAGATTCGCCCACTGATCTCCAAGTCCACATAGGAATATGAGAATAAGTTGCAGGACAAATCTCTTTTTTATTAACTGAAGCAAATGCACTACATCACTATAACAAATTGGCAACAGTTTTGGGTAACGACAGCCCTTCATCTGGCCAAACAATTCCATATTTCCATATTCATATTCCACAGTTCCACTGGGGAGGGGGTGGATACATTTTTGACAGGTATCTGTCCCCACTTTGGAGAGATCTTCCTTCCCCCACCGCCGGGCCATTTAAAAAGCACAGCGCGCTTTGCGCATGCGCAGTAGGGAACTAGCTGTGAAGCCGCAATTCTTCACTGACAGTTTCCCTTACAGGCTATGGTGGCGGCAGCACCAGAGAACTGATGGAAACATCGGCTGGGGGGCCGACAACGCTTGATTCCACAACAGGTAAGTGTCCTAATATTAAAAGTCAGCAGCTAATTCTTAGATAATGTCTGCATTAGTTTTCTTTTTTTAAAGCAGAGCTCCACCCAAAAGGGGAAGTTCCGCTTTAAGCACTACTCCCCCCACAATCTCCTGCCACATTTGACATGGCATGTAATTTTTTTGGGGGTCAGGGGTGGGTACCTAGGTTTGACAGGTACCCACTACCACTCAGATCACCTAGAAGTTCTCCCTTCCCTCCCTGCAGTCTTCTGGGACACATCACATGTCCCAGGAGACTACCCATCATTCAGCTGGCGCAGTGCGACTCACGCTTGCACAGTGGGCTGCCGGCTAGGAAGCCGCAAGCTGCCCACAGTTGAGATGCTGGCAAGAGAATCGACCACTTCACTGGATCCTGGAACAGGTGAGTGAGTGTTTATTAAAAGTCAGCAGCTGCACTTTTAATAAACACAAAAACAACTGAAACTTCTCTTTAAAGAGGAGTTCCACCCAAATTTGGAACTTCCTCTTGTTCCACTCCTCACCCCCATACATGCCACATTTGGCATATAATTTTTTTTTGGGGGGGGGGGGGTAGGGGCTTCAGTCGGAGTAGGACTTCCTGTCCCAATTCCTGCTTCCGCCGAGGGGCTGGTTAGGCGATTAAGCCTTAATCGCCTACACCAGCCCCTCCCTGTAGGCGATCACATGGGACACTGACAGGTCCCATGCGATCGCCTCTCCAATGAGCGGCGAGCCGCGCCGCGCGCGCATGCGCAGTGCGGCTCGCGCATGCGCAGTGGGTGCCCGGCCGTGAAGCCGAAGGCTGTCACGGCTGGGTGTCCACAGTCGAGATGGAGACGTCGGCTGGGGAGGGGTGGAGAGGAGCGGAGCCCCGGTCGGCGCGTCGCTGGAACGCAGGAGCAGGTAAGTGAGTGTTTATTAACCACTTCCATACCAGGCACTTACGCACCTTCCCGCCCAAGCCAATTTTCAGCTTTCAGCACTGTCGCAATTTGAATGACAATTGCGCGGTCATGCTACACTGCACCCAAACAAAATTGGCGTCCTTTTTTCCCCACAAATAGAGCTTTCTTTTGGTGGTATTTGATCACCTCTGCGTTTTTTTTTTTTTGTGCAACAACTAAAAATAGAGCGAAGATTTTGAAAAAAAAATAAAGTTTTTATTTTTTTCTGTTAATTTTTTTGTAAATGAGTATGTTTTCTCTTTCAATTATGGGCACTGATATGGTGGCACTGATGGGCACCGATGAGGTGGCACTGATGGGCACCGATGAGGTAGTTCTGATGGGCACTGATTAGGTAGCACTGATGGGCACTGATAGGCACTGATAGGCGGCGCTGGTATTGGGCACTGATGGGCACTCATGGGCGGCACTGATGGGCACTCATGGGCGGCACTGATGGGCACTCATGGGCGGCACTGGGCACTCATAGGCAGCACAGATGGGCACTCATAGGCGGCACAGGTGGGCACTGATAGGCGGCACAGATGGGCACTCATAGGCGGCACAGGTGGGCACTGATAGGCGGCACAGGTGGGCACTGATAGGCGGCACAGGTGGGCACTGATAGGTGGCACAGGTGGGCACTGGTAGGTGGGCACTGGGCATGGATTGGCACTGTGGGGTGGCACTGACAGACACTGGGGTGGCACTGATGATCACTGAGGGGTGGCACTGATGGATCAATGTTGCCAATCAGTGCCCATGTGTGGGCACTGATTGGCATCATTTTTTTTTACTGCCCCCCCTTTTTTTTTTTGTCATTTTTTTTTTTTGTATTTTTTTTATTTCCCTGGTGGTCTAGTGTGGCGATCTGAGGGGGGGCTGCGCTGATAAACAATCAGCGCGAACCCCCCCTGTCAGGAGAGCCGCTGATCGGCTCTCCTGTACTCGCGTCTGTCAGACGCGAGTGAGGAAGAGCCGTCGGCGGCTCTTCCTGTTTACATCGTGATCAGCCGTGATTGGACACGGCTGATCACGTGGTAACGAGGCTCCGCCGGAGACTCGTTACCGAGATCGGAGGTGCAGGGTGTCAGACTGACACCCCGCATCACCGATCGCCGCGCTGCGCGCCCCCACGGGCGCGCGCGGCATTGAAATCGTGCTAGACGTTTGAGAACGTCTAGTCACGATTTCATAACCACTTCCCTGCCGTAAATCGGCTATTGGCCGGGCGGGAAGTGGATATAAGCCAGCAGCTACACTTTTTGTAGCTGCTGACTTTTAATAAACACAATTTTGGCTGGAACACCCCTTTAAGGGCTCTTTCACAGGGGGCGGATCAGTAATGTGTCCGTGTTCATCCAATCTGCCAGATGGAAGGAAAAGTAGGTTTTTCCTCCGTCATGATAAACGGAACATAACGGAGACGGATGTCAGCAGATGTCAGCGTTTATCCGCTGACATCCGCGATCCCATAGGGATACATGTATGTCCGTTTTTCACCTGAAAACGGATGTATGAAAAATGGATATACGGAACGTCAGTGTGAAAGAGCCCTAAAGGGGATGTAAAGGAAAACATTTTTTTTCCCTAAATAGCTTCCTTTACCTTAGTGCAGTCCTCCTTCACTTACCTCATACTTCGATTTTGCTTTTAAATGTCCTTATTTCTTCTGAGAAATGCTCACTTCCTGATCTACTGTCTGTAACTCACCACCGTAATGCGAGGCTTTCTTCCTGGTGTGGAGAAAGCCCATTGAGGGGGGAGGGGGCGGGCAGGAGTGTCAGGAGGCCCACTAACACACAGCTCCTTTCTCTATCTGCAAAGTAGAGAGGGTCCTGACTCTCCTGCTCGCCCCCTCCCCCCTCAAGAGGCTTTCTCCACACCAGGGAAAAAGCCTTGCATTACTGTGTGTAGTTACAGACAAAAGAACAGGAAGTGAGGATTTCTCAGAAGAAATAAGGACATTTAAAAGCAAAATGGAAGGATGAGGTAAGTGAAGGAGGACTGCACTAAGGTAAAGGAAGCTATTTATGGAAAACATTTTTTTCCTTTACAACCCCTTTAAGTTCTTTTTTTTCTGTTTTCATCTGGTGATCCGGCTAGTAACTCTCCAGCAGAATATATCAGTTCACATGGATGATACATGGAGGGATACATGGAGCTGGATCCCTCTAAAAACAGGGTACCGCCTCCCCCATAAAAATGACATGCAAAATGTGACATGTCAGGGGGTCACCATCACTTAAAGTGGAAGTTTTATTTTGACTGTATGCCAAAGGCTGTTTTTGTTAGTTTGAACATGTGACTAGAAGCTCCTCCTGTTTATGTTCCCCTGCAGACAGGCTGGGAGAGAGCTCGGTCATGTGACAGCTGTATATCGATTAGGGAAAAGGTACTTAGATATTTTTTTGTATTATAACAACTCATTACCGTTCTGTCATCCATATACAGAAATAGAAGGGACAATGAGAATTAAACAGTGTGTTTAGTATTACTTTAACTTCATAGTTGGAATTAACTTTGTGAGCCTCTCATACAGCAGTATGGCTTTCTGTTGTAATTTTGTTCATTGTGAACCTAAGTAGTGACATTACTATATGGTATGTAGACCTGGTAATTGTCTCATGACTATTCACCTGACTCACTGCTTATAAAGTTAATGGCTGGTGGAACCTCCATTGGCAGCAATGACTTCAAGCACTTCCTTTCAGTATCTCTCTATCAGATGTGCACAACGTTCAGGAGGAATTTCTGACCATTCCTCTTTACAAAACTGCTTCAGCTCAGGCACATGTGTAGGTTGTCTGGTGGGAAGGGCTCTCTTGAGAACATTCCACAGCATCTCTATGGGGTTAAGGTCTGGGCTCAGACTGGGCCACTCTAAAAGGTGCATTTTATTTTTCTCAAGCCAGTCTGTACTAGATTTACATTAATGCTTAACCACTTGCCGCCCGCCTTATAGAAATATGACGGTGGCAATGTAGTTTAGTTATCCTGATCGGACGTCATATGACGTGATCAGGATAACAAGCCTGTGCGCGTGCCCGGGGGCAGCACGGCAATCAAAAGTGCTGTGTGTCAGTCTGATACATAGAAACTCCGATCATGGTATGGAGCCTTTGAACCAGGAGGTGACGGTAAACAGCTTTCCTTGGTTCATTCTGACAGGGAGAGCCGATCGGTGGCTCACCCTGTCAGAGGGAGAGGGGGGGTCCGCCCTGATTATCAGCACATTAATTATCAGTGCTGCCCCCATCAGATGTGCCAATCAGCTACCAATAAATGCCAACCACCAGCCAGTGCCCCATAATAAACACCTGCCAGTGCCAATCAGTGCCCATAAAAGTGCTGATCAGTGCCCCATCAGTAATGCCTGTCAGTGCCCTTCAGATGCCACTCAGTCATCCCAGTCAGTAGCTCCACATCAGTGCTGCCTATCCATCGTGTTTACAGTGCAAACAATAAAAACTGCAGAGGTGATCAAAAACCACCAAAAGAAAGCTCTATTTGTGGGAAAAAAATTGTAAATATTTTGTTTGGGTACAGTGTTGCATGGGTACCGCGCAATTGTTATTCGAAGTGCAACAGCGCTGAAAGCTGAAAAATTGCCTGGGCAGGAAGGGGGAGGGAGTGCCCGGTATTGAAGTGGTTAATGTCATTGTCCTGCTGCATTACCTAATTGTTTCTAAGCTTCAGCTGGTGGACAGCCACTCTGACATTTTCCCATAGGATATTTTGGTGAACTTGGGAATTAATTGCTTCATGTTGTGACTTATTCCCGGTACACACAATGAGATTATCAGACGAATGCTCGTCTTTTTTTTGCATGCTAGTCTCCATATTGAAAATGAGTTTACTAAGGCTCCATTCACATCTAGGCGTATATACGCCCGACGCCGGACGCCGCATATGCCAGAGGGGAAATTTAACATTCCCCTCTATGGAGATGGTTCACATCTCCACGCCGAACGCCAAAACGCCGGACGCCTGAAGCTCAAAACAAGTCCCGGAGTTTTTTTTTCCGGCAGCTTTGGCGTTCCGCATAGAGATGTGTACCTGGAAAAAAAATGGGGGCTGAAATCGCAGCGTTTTGTCGCCGCAAATCGCGGCACAAGACGCCTCGCCGCAAACCGCGGGACAAAACGCCGCGATTAGGTCGCCCAAGTGCGAATGCAGCTTAAAGTTACGAAAATTTTTACTTAAAAAGAATAACAATTCGGAAGTGATGTAATGTGTTGTAGTGTACCAGTGGAACCTTGGATTACGAGCATAATCCGTTCCAGGAGAATGCTTGCAATCCAATACACTCGCATATCAAAGCGAGTTTCCCCATAGAAGTCAATGGAAACAAAGATAATTTGTTTTCCACATTGACATCTATGATATGCAATACCGCATGTGGCCAGAGGTAGGGGGGGGGCGCCGGAGAGCCTCGGAAATACTTGGGGGCAGCTTGGCTGATCTCGAAAACCCTCGGAAAGGCTCGGAAACACACAGGAACGGAGTGTTTCCAAGTATTTCCGAGTGATTCCAAGTATTTCCGAACGGTTCTGAACCATTCCGAGTGTCCCCGGCACCCCCGCACCTCTGGCCAAGTGCGGTACTGCACACCCCATTAGCTTGAATTTTGCTCGTATTGCAAGACAACATTTGCAAACCAGTCAGATTTTTTTTTTTAAAGTTGCTCGTTATTCAAAACGCTTGTTGACCGCGTTACTCATAAGCCAAGGTTCCACTGTATTTTCGAACGACAACTGTACTGGTTAAAGGAAAATCATACGATCTGGTATCATGCGGAAAAAAAATTGTGTTTGTCCGATCGGATAATATAGGATGAACTGTCTTGTACGAAAGCGGTATTTTCTGTATGATTTTCTGATCGTGTGTACAGTCCGAGCCTTTAGATGAAGATGTGATCACATTTTATGGCAAATTACTGCAGAAAACTACTTACAGTCCTTTCACACTTGCACAACTCCAAAATACGAATTAGGAGCATGACTTTGATGTGCAACTTTGATCCGACTTTACACTCTTAATTTAAAATCCACGTGAAAAGTCGCATGTATAGATGCATGAAATGCTGTTTAACCTGTTGCCGACCAGCCACCATCATTATGCGGCGGCAGGTCGGCTCTCCTGCGCAAACCGTCGTAGGTGTAAGTCGGTCTGTGAAGGGATGCTAGCAGGCGAACGTGCGATGTCCACCGGTGACCCACAATCGTTGTGTATAGAGGCAGAACTGGGAACTGCCTATGTAAACAAGGCTATTCCTCATTCTGCCTAGTGACATGTCAGAGATCTTCTGTCCCAGTCATCGGGAACAGCGATCTCTGTCGTGTCCTAGGTAACCCATCCCCCCCTACAGTTAGAACACACATGAGGGAACATAGTTAACCCCTTAATCACCCCGTAGTGTTAACCCCTTCCCTGCCAGTGACATTTACACAGTAATCAGTGGCTATTTTTAACTCTGATCACTGTATAAATGTCAATGGTCCCAAAAAAGTGTCAAAAGTGTCCCATTTGTCTGCCGCAATGTCGCAGTACTGCTAAAAATCACTGATCACCGCCATTACTAGTAAAAAAACAAATATAATAAAAATGCTTATCTATTCCTTATTTTGTAGACGCTATAACTTTTGCGCAAATCAATCAACATATACTTATTGCGTTTTATTTTTTATTTTTTTACCAAAAATATGTAGAAGGATACATATTGGCCTAAACTGATGAAGAAATTTGTTTACATTTTTTATTTATTTGGGATATGTATTAGAGCAAGAAGTAAAACATGGTTTTCTTTTTTCTCAGAATTGTTGGCCTTTTTTGTTTATAGCGCTAAAAATAGAAAACCGCAGAGATGATCAAATACCACCAAAAGAAATCTCTATTTGTGGGGAAAAAAGGACGCCAATTTTGTTTGGGTACATTGTCGCACAACCGTGCTATTGTCAGTTAAAGTGACGCAGTGCCGTATCGCAAAAAATGGCCTAGTTAATAAGGAGGGAAATCCTTCAGGGGGTGAAGTGGTTAAACTAAAACTTCAGTGTATTTTTTTAAACTTTCCATCTATTAAATGTTCTGCCCTTGTTGTTTTACCTTTTGGATAGTAAAACATTTTTTTTTCTGCCAGTACAGTAAATTAAAGCCCACTTCCTCTTCCTTGTCTGGTAAAAAGCCTAGGCTTATGACATCATGCACAGCTCTTGTTCTCATTCTCGTGAGAGTTTGCCAGGAATGGAGTGGAAGATGAGTCATAAGAGGGCCAATGAGAGCTGCAGGGCTGGAGGCGTGCCTCTGTGTGTCTGTGTAAATCCAGGAAGTGAACGGGCATCAGCTTCTGCCCACAGTTAAAATGGATGCAGCCAGACTTAGTGGAGGGAGATTTCTGCAGCATGTTTAGCAAGTACAGAATCACAGTATATATAAAATAATATACAAACTAGTTGGAGGGAAGCTTCAGAATGGCAAAGATGTTTATATTACAAATTATGTGTGCAGACTGACTGCAGTTCCTCTGTAAAGTATTTCTTGTTCACAAGTGTGGAAAAAGGGTGTACTCACACTGGGGTGAATATACCATGCCCGAGCACATGTGACCTCCAATGGTTTGACTAGTTTGATCGTTCCATACCATGCTCGAGTTCACCACGGTTCAGTATACCGTGTCCTGGCCCACTTGAAAGAATGTACTCATTCTAGGCATGATTGCATTGTATATTTGTCCTCACTCCTTCGCTGCACTCTCATTGTGCCAGGCCTGAGCGCACGTAAGCAGGCCACAGATTATAAAATGGATGCAGGAAAGAAAATCATTTCATTCACCCATCAAAACAATCAGTGTTAATAGGGGAATCCCTCCTACAGAGCATTCATATTCTCCCTTTGAGAGGTGGGGGTGCGAGGAGAACACAGTGATTACTGCTGGTGGCTATAATTGATTGCTAAAAATATGACATGCTGGGTATACCCAAGTTGATTGATGAATCGACTTGGGTGCAATCAGTTCCAGTTTTTTTTTTTTTTTTGCACAGTCAGTCTGTTCCGTGGTGCTAGCAGGACGCTCTCACACGAGTCGGCTCACCAGGGATAGATCAGCTAGACAGGCAGGTTTGTTCTCCCAGCTCCAGCTCCAGCTGCTTCCAGGACTCACGGATCACAGCTCTCCTTCCACCCTCTGGCCTCCATATTTCCCCACCACCAGCTCGCTTCCTTCCCCCAGGGGTCTCACAGGTAAGCCGAGCACTGGTGTTTCCCCCGCCTCCCCTGGGACAGCGCGGCCGTCCTAAGGATAAGCCGCAGCTCTGCCCAGCAATTCACTGCCTCCTATTTCTCCTCCTGGCCACCCGGCCATCTGGCCAAAAAAACACAGGCAATCGAGGCACCCCGCCGCCACCTCCCCGCCTCTGTTCCTCGTGTTTTCCAACATCCGCGCCGACCTGTAGAGATTCGCGGCAGCCGCATTTAGGAAAGGCCGCGGCTTCATCCGCGGCCTAGCGGCGCGGCGCTCTCCACCTCCCAACAGTCGGCACTACCCAATTAATCGGGCCACAAAGCCCCCCCCCTCCCCCTCATAACAATAACATTGTGTGAGGATAACTGGCTATATTGTGACCGGGCAACTTGACACTGATAGTCAGGGCACTGATTATAAGTGCAGCCCCAGTTCTAGCTGCTGTCTGTCAGTCAGTGTGCAGTCAGACACCGAGAGAGCAGGATGCTCTCAAACGAGTCAAAGCCCCCTCCCTACCCTAGTAGAGCCCCCTTGCCCTCCGATAATTTCCCTTAGCCCCTCAGGCGCCACTTAGCCTGGTACCCCCCAGGTCGGCGGCCATCTTGCTCCACCCTGCCCTATCCCTCTCATTATAACTTGATCCAGGGCTTAACCCGATCGCCTCTTTAGGGGTCAGGAAGGAATTTTTTTCCCTACCACAGCATATTGGCGCAGCGTGGTCAGGGTTTTTTTGCCTTCCTCTGGACCAAGCCAGGATCAGAGGATTCAGTTATCCTTGTGAATCCACCCCCCCCTCCCCCCCCACCCTTGGTTCCACGGCGGCCATGGTTAATCGGCAATACTCGGCGGAGATCATTTGGGATCTGGGTCGATCTGCTGCAATTCTGCCGGCCGCCACCAAAAAAGCCCTAAGAAATCTGCGACTTTTGAGGATCGATCGTCGATCGACTGCCAGAAGTCGCAGCCATTTACCCCAGCCTAAGCACATATCATGTGCTTTGATCAACACTAGATCGGCAGTAAAACACAGATTAGAAATCCATGATTTCTTATTGCAACATGACTTAGACTGCCTTTTCATTACAGAGAGCTGGCTCACAGCCGACTGTAACACCATTCTAGGAGAATTGGTGCCAGAAAACTACCGTATTATAACGGAAAACAGAATAGGGCAAAGAGGAGGAGGACTGGCGGTGATCCATAAGACGCGTCTTGCGATCACAAAACCAAGCCTCCAAAACCCTCTTCCATTCATGGAAACCTTACTCTTCAACTGCAAGTAAACGGTCAGGAGACCGTCCGGATTCTACTCTGCTATAGGCCACCTGGCCCCAAGTCGCAGCTGCTCCCATCTTTGACGGACTTTGTCTCCACCTATACCCTGAACAGCAAACACCTTTTGCTGCTCGGGGACTTCAACCTTTGGGCCAACTCCCCGCAAGACCCTATTGCCGACGCCTGCATCGACCACCTGGAAGGATTAGGGCTTCAGCAACTAGTATGTGGGCCCACACATGCTTCAGGTCATACGCTCGATCTTATTTTCAGACAAGATCTGGAAATAAAAATCTTGGAAAATGAACCATTGCCATGGACAGATCACCATGCAATTAAATTCATTATTTCCGAATTCCCCCCCTTAACAAAAACATCAAATCCAGTGACAACACACTGGACCAGATGTCAGAAGAAGCTCCACTCGGAACTCTTCAAAGCCACGTTAGGGGAAAAAATAAACACAATTCAGCCGCACCAAACAGCGGAAGAAACACTGGAGGCCATAAACACAGCACTATTGCAGTCAGCTGACTTGATAGCGCCGAAACGAAAGACCCAGATCAGGAAAAATAACTCCGGCTGGTTCAACAACCAGCTGGCGTTACTGAAGCAAGAGCGCAGAAGGGCAGAAGCAGCCTGGAAAAGAAACTCTTCAGATGAGAACCTCTTGATCTACAAGGTAATAACTAGAAAATACTACAAGCAAATCTTCGAAGCCAAGAAAAACTATTTTTCTGAGGCTATCAACGGTGCCCTAAATCGCCTCCGCGAACTCTTCAAGCTGGTCACTCAGACCATGAATCCAGGATGTCTTGAAGCCCCCAACTTGGATACACAAGAATTTTGCGATGAGTTATCGAATTGCTTCATTAACAAAATTGAGGCAATCCGGCAAAGCATTCAGCAAAACAATTTCTCTCCTAGCCCCCCCCGTAGTTACTTACACAGCACCGGCAGTAATTCACCACAGTTAGGTGAGTTCACGCTGGAACCCATCTCCATTCAGACCACAAAAAATATCATCGGCACTCTGCGCAACAGCACTGCGCCAAATGATATTATCCCCACCAAACTGCTGAAGGAATGCGCCGACATCTTGGCACCTCCTGTCACGCAGCTTATCAACCAATCCTTCAGGGAGGGCATAATGCCCTCCCAGTTGAAGGAGGGCTTCATTCAACCCATCTTGAAGAAAACCACCCTGGATCCTAAGGATCCACTCAACTGGCGCCCCATAACAGGCCTAAATGTTCTCTCCAAGGTAATGGAGAAAGCAGTGGTACAGCAGCTGCAACAGCATCTAGATACCCACAACTTACTCGACCCATTTCAATCAGGATTCCGTCCCGGACACGGGACAGAAACAGCATTGCTTAAGATATGGGACGACGTTCTCGAGGCCGCAGACGAAGGAGAATCTTCTCTTCTGGTTCTGCTGGACCTAAGCGCAGCCTTTGATACAGTTGATCACAAGCTGTTATTGACTCGGCTGGCTAAAATAGCTAAAGTCGCAGAAAGCGATCTATCCTGGTTCTCCTCTTTTTTGGAAAACCGATCGCAAATAGTGAAGCTAGGACTCTTCACTTCTGAACAACGCACATTATCGTGCGGGGTCCCTCAAGGATCTCCCCTGTCGCCGATGTTATTCAACATCTATGTGCGTCCTCTTTTCGAAATCATCAGCAGCCAAAAACTGCTATATCACTCTTATGCAGACGACACGCAACTGTACTTCCGCATTTGCAATAAAAAGGATCACCACCTCAACCTAGAGACATGCCTCTCTTTGATAGAGGACTGGATGACAAAGAGTTATCTCAAACTCAACGGAGCGAAAACAGAACTTCTTCTGTTTCACGCCAAGCGTAGGAATCAATCGACAACAACCTGGATCCCGCCGCCCATTCTGGGCAAAATCATCACCCCTAGCGCCAAAGTCAAAAGTCTTGGGGTCATCTTTGACTCAGACATGACAATGAACGCACAAATAGGGTCAGTAGTCAGCGGATCTTACCATCTGCTGCGCCTACTACGCAGACTCATGCCTTTTATTCCCAAGAAAGACATAGCGGTCGTGGTGGGAGCGATTGTAAACTCCAGACTGGACTATACAAATGCCCTTTACCTCGGACTCCCCAAGTACCAAATCGCTCGTCTTCAAGTCGTTCAAAATACGGCCGCCAGACTTGTGACTGGGAAAAAACCCTGGGAATCAATCTCATCTTCACTGAGATCCCTTCACTGGCTACCAGTTACAGACAGAATCTCCTTTAAAGCTCTCTGTCTAATGCATAGATGTATCCATGGGAATGCTCCCCATTATCTATGCGAAAAATTAAAAGTTCACAATCCCAATCGTATTCTACGATCCACCAATCAAAATCGGCTTCAGATACCGAAAGCCAGATACAAGTCCAAAGGTGACAGGAGATTCGCTGTCCAAGGTCCCAGACTATGGAACGCCTTACCAGCCAGCATTCGGCTGGAGGAGAACTACTTAGTCTTCAGGAGAAAGATTAAGACGCATCTCTTTTGATCTCAAAGGAGACAGGAACAACAAGCGCCCAGAGGCGATTTACTTTGCATGTGCTGCGCTATATAAGTTCTTCATTCATTCATTCATTCATGCCGGGTCAGCCGGGCCACGTGTCAAGTCCCAGACTGGACTAGGGGGGCGGGTTGAACTGAGCTGTGTCTGCTCTGATTAGATGCTGTGGATTCTCCTCCAATCTGCAGATCCTCAGCCAGGGCATGTAACTGGCGTCTGTCAGACATGGATCGGACCAGTATCATCCGAGGGGACACAGGACAGCTCATCTATTGATCCATGGACTTCAAGAACATTTTGTGCCTATGAAATGTAAAAAATACACACACCCCTTGTCCCTAGTGGTATGTCCAGTGCCCTACATGTACTTTTATATAATAAAAACTGTTCTTTCTGCCTGCAAACTGTAGATTGTCCATAGCAACCAAAAGTGTCCCTTTATGTCAAAAGTGATTTTAGAGCAGCTAGAAAACAGCGATAATAAATGATAATCACTTGCAGAATTGAGCGATATCGATTTGTTGGGAAATCCGTCATAAAAAAATAAAAGTAATGACAGCGACAATTCTGCAACTGAGCAAATTTCAGTGATTTTGATTTGATTACATTATTGAATAATTTTTATTATAATTACATTATCATTTGTTATAATTATTTATAGTTATTTATTATATTATAATTTTATGATTTTGTGTTTCAAACTTTATAATACCCGGGATGTCTACTACAGGGCTCAAAATTCCATGCCCTGAGCCACTAGCCAGGCCTTAAAAGTTACTCGCCACCAGTTGCCCCACCCAACACCTCCCCTGCCCCACCCCTAAGTCCGCCCCTAAACACGCCCTTGTAAATTATCTCATGAATTTACACTGTTAAATATTTTAAGCAGAATTAAGTTCCAAAAATAAATATTACCAACTTTAACAATAGTAAAATAAAGCATATCAGTACCCATCTGTGCAGCCTTACTGTGCCCCATCACTTGCAGCCTTACAGTGCCCCATCACTTTGCCCCATCAATTGTTGCATTACTGTGCCCCATCTATTGCGGCATTACTGTGCCCCATCTATTGCGGCATTACTGTGCCCCATCTATTGCCGCATTACTGTGCCCCATCTATTGCCGCATTACTGTGCCCCATCAATTGCAGCATTACTGTGCCCCATCAATTGCAGCATTACTGTGCCCCATCAATTGCCGCATTAATGTGCCCCATCAATTGCCGCATTACTGTACCCCATCATTTGCCGCATTACTGTACCCCATCATTTGCCGCATTAATGTGCCCCATCAATTGCCGCATTAATGTGCCCCATCAATTGCCGCATTACTGTACCCCATCATTTGCCGCATTAATGTGCCCCATCAATTGCCGCATTAATGTGCCCCATCAATTGCCGCATTAATGTGCCCCATCAATTGCCGCATTACTGTGCCCCATCAATTGCCGCATTACTGTACCCCATCAATTGCCGCATTACTGTGCCCCATCATTTGCCGCATTACTGTGCCCCATCAATTGCTGCATTACTGTGCCCCATCACTTTGCCGAATTACTGTCCCCCATCACTTTGCCGCATTACTGTCCCCCATCACCTTGCCGCATTACTGTCCCCCATCACTTTGCCGCATTACTGTCCCCCCTCACTTTGCCGTATTACTGTCCCCCATCACTTTGCCGCATTACTGTCCCCCATCACTTCAGACTCACCTCACACAAACACTGGTTCCGCTTTGAGCCGAGGCTGCAGCCCTCTTCTCCTCCTCCTGTATCACACACACACAGCGTGCATCTATCGATGTGTGTCATGGAGCGGGGTTTGTGTTTGGCGGCACTGTGTGACAAGGTCCCGCCCCCCTAGACCGGCTAATGTAATAGGCAAAACACAGAGTCAATCTACTATCACATTAGCTGGGGGGCGAGACCTTGTCACATGGCACCGCCAAACACAGACCCCGCTCCATGACACACAGCGGAAGATGCCCACTGTGTGTGATACAAGAGGGGGAGAAGGAGCGCTGCAGCCTCAGCTCAAAGCGGCGCCAGGGCAGTCCAGCCCTGCCGCTCTCTGTGTCCTTCGGCTGAAAGTTTTCTGGCTGATCGCTATAGTCAGTAAACTGTCAGCCTGGTTCACCCCCGATCTTCACTCGCCCTGAACTAAATTTAACTCGCAAAATAGTGAAATTTTGAGGGCTGGTCTACTAGACTCTGGTTTGGACAGATTTAAGTGAGTTATTCCTAAGAATTACAAGCCTACAGTATGAAAATACCAAATTTTCATGCAAAATAATTGTACCGCTTTTGGTATGTAATTCCAGACAGAATCATACCGCCAGGGAGGTTAATGCAGTGCTGTTTTCATGTCCTCATTGTTTGTTTTTGCTCTCAAGTTGCTGTAATTCTTCTCTGATCTCCACACTTCCTGGTTGTCCGTTTCCTAATAACCACAGTGCTGGGAGCTTTCTCTCTGTGGTCACTAATCAAGGAGGTGTGATAACTGTGTGTCTAGTTTATAGTTTCGTGCCCTGTATTGGCTCTGTGGCTCTGTAAGGCAAAGAGGCAGGAAACAACATGCAAAAACTAAACTAAACTGCAGGCACATTATATGATTGATTTTTATCTATTTTTAATCGTTTTTAAAAGGAATCAGTTAACTATTATGTCTCTATTCCCTGTAAACAGTCATTTCAGCAAAACATTTTTTTTTTTATTTGCAACTCCTTTAAAACAACTCTGTCCCATCCCATCCAGCATACTGGCGTTAGCGACAGTATGTTTTTTTTTAATCGCTCTACTTACTGTGTAATGAACAATTTTATTTTCTCCCCACCGCGGGTGAATGGCGCTGCTATGTCGCGTCACGCCTTCCGAAAATAGCTGAACTAGGACTCGGCTCTTCCCGGCACTATAGGGCGCCTGCACACAGACCTAGGAGCTGACTGCGCAGGCGCCGTATATAACCGAGTCCTATTTCGGCTTTTTTCGGAGGGCGTGACGCGCCATAGGACTCGGCTATATACAGCGCCTGCGCAGTCAGCTCCTAGGTCTGTGCGCAGGCGCCGTATAGCGCCGGGAAGAGCCGAGTCCTAGTTCGGCTATTTTCGGAAGGCGTGACGCGACATAGCCGCGCCATTCACCCGCGGTGGGGAGAAAATAAAATTATTCATTACACAGTAAGTAGAGCGATAAAAATAAAAATAAAACAGCATACTGGCTCTAACGCCAGTATGCTGGATGGGATGGGACAGAGTTGTTTTAGGGTGAACACCCGCTTTAAGTAGAGAAGCCGGTGTCCTGCCAGCATGCTGGAGAGAAGGACCTTTGCTTTATGTGTGGAAGCAGTATTCTCTCCATAGAGGTCCAGCACGCACCCTGCTGATTTAGATCTATAACTCTGCAATCAGAAAAAATTGAAGAGCTCTAGTTTTGACTCAGCAGGGGGCATGTGAAAAATGTAAAGGGGTATGAATACTTTTTCAAGGCACAGTAGCTGATTTAACCCAAGAGTGTAAGTTGAGCTTTGAGTATCATAACCATCATAGGAACTAAGCTATTATCCCATTGTATAGTTTATTAGCATTACATTTATGAGCTCCATTATGCATAGCATAGCCTAATGTCCTCAGCGTATATCAGTGAACATTTGTCTCTGTATATCATCACTGAGAAAATAGGAATTCTCTGTACAGCACACGCCGCCTTCCCCTGATTGTTATTTCCAACCAAGAAATGTCACCGGTGACTGTCACTTGTCTAGCTAGGTCAGTTTTTAGGCTAGTTATTTCTGCTTTTCGGAGCAAAATCAAATTCATGTTTCATTTATCAGAGCCTTACATGACCCAGTAACTTGTCCGATGGCTGTAACAAGCTAAGCTCCTAATTGAACCCGTCTGTTAGCATGAACAGGGCTTGTCCATACAGCAAAACCCAGCTGAATGCATCCAATGCATTTTATGTCTTTTGATAGTTACCTGGTTTAGGAATGGCAGCTCACACCCCTGTGGTAAACATATAGGCCTGGATTCACGTACCCGGGCGTATCTTTAGAGCGAAGTAGCATATCTTTAATATGTCTTTAATATGGTTTGGGCCCTGGGCAAACATTTTTTTTGGGCCCCCCCTCCAGCCTATTTTGGGCCTGGCTGGTTCACATGTATGTGTTTTGGCGGCCCTCATTTGTGCAGACACTGCAGCCCATTGATTTGAATGGGCTGCCATGCCTTTGTTTCCTGCAAAAAAAAGGTGCATTCAACATTTTAAAAATACAGTTGCCTTGAAATCCATTCTGCTTTTGCACCATGCTACTTACCTGCAGTTCTTGCACACACAAACGCACTGTGTTTTTAAAAGCGTTAACCTAAACGTCTAAAAATGCAGCAAGTTTGACAGTGCAGGAACTGCAGATAAGTCACAGCAGACAGCAGAATGGACAGACAGTGATGTATTTCATAGCTTGATGGGCATAGGTGTGCCGTGTGCGCAGCCTATTACATGAGGCATGCGCTTTTCTTTGCAGGAAACGCAGGCATGGTGGCCAATTTGAATAGGCTGCTGTGCCTGCGCAAATGTGGCCAAAACACATACATGTGAACCAGTCAGGCCCAAAATAAGCCCATGAAGCAGTTAAATACAGACAGTAATGCCATGTGCTCTGAGGCCTTACTCAGCCTGGACTGCAGGTCTGGTCTGTGATTTAAAGAGTTCCTGTATTTTACACATGGCATGGCCTGGGGTCCCATGGTGTTTGGTGTTAAAGCAGAATGGACAGACGGTGTTGTGACCCCATGCCATGCCATATGTAAAATACAGGAACTTTTTAAAACACTGACCAGGCCTGCAGTGAATCATCAAATATTATAAAGCCTTTGGGCACACTCTACAGAAAACTTATATTTACAATATAGTTTAGCAAACAGTGACATACCTTGAGGAGCAGGAAGAAGTCAGCCTCGGGAAGATCAAACTGGGAATGCTATAAAATCCCATTCTAATTCACTTTTATATACAAGCAGCACCCAGTGGCAGGAAGGGAGACGTGCACGTCTAAAGGGAAGCCAGGGGTGCTGTACATTTTAAAACACTGGGAAGGGAAGCAGTACTGCGTGCCGCTGATTTGTGGGCAGCACAGGGGCTTAACTTTGGGCCCCCAACAGTGACAGGGCCCTGGGCAGCTGCCCCTGTTTGCCCTATGGTAAAGACGTCCCTGGCTACGCCACCGCAACTTAGAGAGGCAAGTGCTGTATTCACAAAGCACTTGCTCCCAAGTTACAGCGGTGTAGAGTAAATGGGCCGGCGTAAGTTCACGTAATTCAAAGTAGCTAGGCAGTGGGCGTGTTTTAGTATAATGATCCGTGACCCCATACAAATGATGGGCCGAACGAACGGCGCATGCACCATCCGTGAACGTATCCCAGTGCGCATGTTCAGAATCACGTCGGATAGAATGCCTAAATGACGTTGGCGCGCAATGTTTACGACGTGTGAACGTAACCTACGCCCAGCCCTATTCACGGACTACGTTAACAGCGTAAACAACGTAAAATTTGACGGCGTCTTTCCCTGGCCCATACCTTAGCTGCGCCTCATATAAGCAGGGGTAACTTTACGCCGGACGCAAGCCTTACGCAAAGCGCGTATATGAAGCGGCCGGGTGCATCTACATTCGTGAATTGGCGTATCTTGCTCATTTGCATATTTTACATGGGAACGCCGAATGCGTCCAGCGTTACTATGCGCTCACGAAAAGCCGAACGACTGAAGCCATTTTTTTGGGCGTATCTTGCTTTGTGAATCGGCGCAAAATTATAAAAACAATACCCCATAATGACAATGTGAATGAGGTTTATTTGACATGTTTGCAAATTTATTATTAAATAAAAAATTTAAAAAATTATATATACATAAGTGTTCTCAGCTTTTGCCATGACACCCAAAATTGAGTTCAGGTACATCCTGTTTCCACTGATCATCCTTGAGATGTTTCTACAACTTGATTGGAGTCTACCCGTGGTAAATTCAGTTGATTGGACATGATTTGGAAAGGCACACACCTATCTATATAAGGTCCAACAGTTACCAGTGCATGTCAGAGCACAAACCAAGCCATGAAGTCGAAGGAATTGTCTGTAGACAGGATTGTATGGAGGCACAGATGTGGGGAAGGGTACAGAATATGTCTGCAGCATTGAAGGTGGCAATGAGCACAGTGGCCTCCATCATCCGTAAATGGAAGAAGTTTGGAACCACCAGGACTCTTCCTAGAGCGGGCCGCCAGGCAAAACTAAGCGATCAGGGGAGAAGGACCTTAGGGGTGTGACCAAGATCCTGGTGATCACTTGGAGAGAGCTCCAGCATTTCTCTGTGGAGAGAGGAGAAACTTCCAGAAGAACAACCATCTCTGCAGCACTCCGTCAATCAGGCCTGTATGGTAGATTGGCCAGACAGAAGCCACTCCTCAGTAAAAGGCACATGACAGCGCATCTGGAGTTTGCCAAAAGGCACCTGAAGGTCTCTCAGACCATGAGAAACAAAATTCTGACCGCATAACACAAAGATTGAACTCTGTGGCCTGAGTGACAAGCATCATGTCTGGAGTAAACCAGGCTCCACTCATCACCTGGCCAATACCATCCCTACAGTGAAGCATGGTGGTGGCAACCTCATGCTGTGGGGATGTTTTCAGTGGCAGGAACTGGGAGATGGAGAAACAGGATCGAGTAAAAGACGAATACAGAAATGTACAGGGACATCCTTGATGAAAACCTGCTACAGAGCACTCTGGACCTCAGACTGGGATGAAGGTTCATCTTCCAACAGGACAATGACTCTAAGCACAGCCAAGATAACAAAGGAGTGGCTATGGGACAACTCTGTGAATGTTCTTGAGTGGCCCAGCCAGAGACCAGACTTGAACCAGATTAAACATCTCTGGAGAGATTGGAAAATGGCTGATGGAGGTCCTGCAAGAAGAATGGGAGAAACTGCCCAAAAATAGGTGTGCCAAGCTTGTAGCATCATACTCAAAAAGACTTGAGGCTGTAACTGGTGCAAAAGGAGCTTCAACAAAGTATTGAGCAAAGGCTGGGAATACTTATGTACGTGGGATTTTATTTTTGCTTTTTATTCATATTAAATTTGCAAAGATTTCAAACAAACTTCTTTCCCGTTGTCATTATGGGGAATTGTTTGTAGAATCTCATGGAAAATATTCAATTGAATTCATTTTGAAATAAGGTTGTAACATAACACAATATGGAAAAAGTGAAAGGCTGTGAATATTTTTTTTTTGTTGGTAGGAGCCAAAGTCATATTGCAGTGAGAAATATATGAAAGGGCTCGCCTAGAAACTTGCAAGTCATAGCAGCTAAATTGGTGAGAATTTTAAAGAGCCCGTTGGTGCTTGATATAGACAGGTCCCGTGTTTTAGGCCTCTTGCACACTGTAGCTTGGAAAAGATCAGTGCAGCTTTTTTATTTTTTTGCTGAGCTAAAATACAGCCCATTAATTGTAATGTGCCTATGCACACAGGTGCATAAACAAGCACCGTGCATTCTTCAATAAAAAAAAAAGAAAAATCTGAATTTTTGGTCAGTAACTTATGCTTCATGCATGCAAATACACACAATTGCGCACACAAATGTGCGCAAATGGCCATTTACATAATGCCCATTTACATATTGTGCAGAACAAGAATTCGAGAATTAATTTTCATGCAATTGCGCAAACGCACATGCGCTAAAATACACGCAAATACATACAAAAAAAGAGTCCGAAAATTTAGATGATCAAACAGGAGTATCATGTGCATATCTAGATGTAAGAATATCTAGATGTAAGTGCATAGGATTTATTTATTTACTCACCTAAAGGCTGCACTAGTGGATTGACGGCTCAGAGAGGGCGACACGCTGAGCCTGGGGAGTCCATGGGGATACGTCACCCAATCTGGCCGGAGGAGATAGAGCAGGCCCCTAAGTATGGATAATCAAACTGTGAGTGAAAAGCAATGAGTTAAAAGGGGTAAGGTGTTCAAACAGAAGGGGAAAGGAAAGAAAGAAAGAAATGGCAATTGCACGATCATGCAACACTGCGCACAAATGAAACTTAGGTCATTTTTTTCACGAAAAGTGCTTTATTCTGTTGGTATTTGATCACCACTGTTGAAATTTTTTATTTTTTTTCTGCTGTGAAACATATCTAATCAAAAAATGACATGTCTTTGGTAAAAATCCTATTAAGTGTATATTTTTAAAACCACATAATGCTTCTAAACGCTCCTAACCACTTCCAAATGCTTTTTTTTTTCAGGTACTGCAAAAAACGCTAATAAAAGGCTAATGCTACTAGAAGCTGGCACAAAAATGCTATTATCGGCATTTTTCATCCAGTGCTTTTTTTCTAGCTTTTTTTGAGCTGATAAATGCTAGCGTGCATGGAGCTTAACAGGGGTCTCATTCTTTTACTTTCAGAGTGTCCCAGACTCCAAAATATTGTACAGAGCTTGTGATTTAGACTTCAGCTCTCCTCACATTTTTGTAAATATATATTCTATCTTTTCATGTGATAACACTGAAGAAATTACACTTTGCTACAATGTAAAGTAGTAAGTGTACAGTTAGACATGTGCATTCGTTTTCATCTGAATTTCGTGTATTTTCGTTATCGTTTTAACAAACGAAAAGGAACGCGCAGAATCCGAAATCCGAAAGATCACACATAAAAAAATGCTTTATTTTCGTTGCTACAACAGTTCGATATAGATAGGAAATTGGACATGACACTGACAATAGTAATCTGTGTCTATCGAACCTGTGGTCGAATGTGCCTAACCTTAAAGGGATTGTTAGGCCGCGTACACACGACCAAATAAATCCGATCAAATCGGTCGGACAGACCGATTTGATCGGATTTGTCTGCTGGGCTATTTTGGTTTGATCGCTGTACACACGATCAAACCAAAATCCCAGCCAGCAGACAGCGCGGTGACGTGGCGGTGACGTTGACGCCGCCGCGTCACCGCACCAGGAAGTAAAACACTTCCGCCCATGCGTCAAATTCATTCGACGCATGTGCGAGCAGATATGTCTGCTGGTTAGCGTACTAACCAGCAGACATGTCGGACGGACGGGTTCCCAGCAGACAGATTTTAAAGCATGCTTTAAAATCTGTCTGCTGGCAAAATCTGTCTGTCCGCCCGTACACACGATCGAATTTGTCTGCTGAAACGGTCTGTCAGACCATTTCCAGCAGATAAATTTAATCGTGTGTACGCGGCCTAAGGGTAAAGAAAATTCACCTTAATGCATATAGAATGCATTAAGGTGAAAAAAATCAGATGATGCTGACCCTTAACTGACCCTTTGAAAGTCCCGCGCTCGCCCCCGTCATCGAGTCGAAGCCTGGCCGTTGATTGGCTGCAGTGAATGGATTGAGAGCAGCGCAACCATTGGCTGGCGCTGTTGTCAATCACATCCAATGACTCAGCGTGCCGGGGCCAAGTGATACAGCGGCAGGTATGCCCGCCGCTGTATCACGGGAGTGTGCCCGCAACAGCTACACACAGTGGAGGTAAGTATAACATGTTTTTTTTTTTTATCTAAATTTTTTTATTTTTTTCCTTACAACTCCTTTAACTCTATTAGTCCAAGATTATTCTACATAGAGAGGAAATAAATACAGAGAGAGGAATAAAAACGAATTTCGGTAGTAACTAAATTTATTTTTCGAACGAAAATGAAATCCCGAAAACAAAATATATCAGTGTGCACATGTCTAATAACAGTGTGAATTTGCTGTCCCCTCAAAATAACTCAACACACAGCCAATAATGTTTTAAACTGCTGGCAACAAAAGTGAGTACACCCCTAAGTGAAAATGTCTGAATTGGGCCCAATTAGCTATTTTCCCTCCCCGGTGTCATGTGACTTGTTAGTATTACAATCTCTCATGTGTGAATGGGGAGCAGTGTTAAATTTGGTGTTAGCGCTCTCACTCTCTCATACTGGTCACTGGAAGTTCAACATGGCACCTCATGGCAAAGAGCTCTGTGACATCTGGAAAAAAAAAATTGTTGATCTACATCAGGGATCCTCAAACTACGGCCCTCCAGCTGTGTCGGAACTACAAGTCCCATGAGGCATTGTAAAACTCTGACATTCACAGATATGACTAGGGCATGATGGGAATTGTAGTTCCTGAACAGCTGGAGGGCCGTAGTTTGAGGACCCATGATCTACATATATATGGCCTAGGCTTTAAGAAGATTTCCAAGACCCTGAAACTGAGCTGCAGCACGGTGGCTAAGACCATACAGCGGTTTAACAGGACATGTTCCACTCAGAACAGGCCTTGCCATGGTTGACCAAAGAAGTTGTCTGCATGGTTGTTGTTCCAGAAGGAAGCCTCTTCTAAAGATGATGTACAAGAAAGCCCGCAAACAGTTTGCTGAAGACAAGCACACTAAGGATATGGATTACTGGAACCATGTCCTGTGGTCTGATGAGACCAAGATAAATGTATTTGGTTCAGATGATGTCAAGCGTGTGTGGTGGCAACCAGGTGAGGAGTACAAAGACAAGTGTGTCTTGCCCATAGTCAAGCACGGTGGTCCAGGGAGTGTCATGGTCTGGGGCTGCATGAGTGCTGCTGACACTGGAGAGCTACAGTTCATTGAGGGAACCATGAATGCCAACATGTACTGTGACATACTGAAGCAGAGCATGATCCCCTCCCTTTGCAGACTGGGCCGCAGGGCAGTATTCCAACATGATAATGACCCCAAACACACCTCCAAGGTGATCACTGCCTTGCTAAAGAAGCTGAGGGTAAAGGTAATGGACTGGCCGAGCATGTCTCCAGACCTAAACCCTATTGAGGATCTGTGGGGCATCCTCAAATGGAAGATGGAGGAGTGCAAGGTCTCTAACATCCACCAGCTCTGTGATGTCATCATGCAGGATTGGAAGAGGACTCCAGTGGTAACCTGTGAAGCTCTGGTGAACTCCATGCCCAAGAGGGTTAAAGCAGTGCTGGAAAATAAGGATGGCCACTCAAAATATTGACACTTTAGGCCCAATTTGGAAATTTTCACTTAGGGGTGTACTCATCCTTGTTGCCAGGGGTTTAGACATTAATGGCTGTGTGTTGAGTTATTTTGAGGGGACATTTACACTGTTATACAAGCTGTAAAAGCGTGAGGGGTGTACTCACTTTTTTTAGATACCGTATTACTTAAGTATCATGCTAGAAAGGTTGGCGCAGCATCACAATTCACATTTCAGGTGCAAACCGCATTAAAGTGGAGATTCACCCTAAAAAAAAAAAAAATGACACCAAAATCCTACAAAAAAATTAAAAAACATTTTTTTTTTACTTACCAGAAATTGCAGTTGCTATGTGGATCTTTCTAATCTGTCTCTTCCTAGACCCAGCAGGTCTTCTTCCTCGTCCTCCCCGCGTTGTCTTCTGGGGAAGGAGGCATGCTACCTTCTGGGAACTGTGTGTATCCCAGAAAGCACCTGCAAATTCACAAAAGTGTTGTGCGACTCGCGCATGCGCAGTAGGAAACGGGCAGTGAAGCCGCAAGGCTCCACTGCCTGTTTCCCTAAGTAAAGATGGAGGCGCCGGGAGCTGCCAGGATCAAGTGATCGGCCTTGAGGGGGGGGGGGGGGCGACGGCGACATTGCGGTCGCCTAGGACAGGTAAGTGTCCTTATTAAAAGTCAGCAGCTATAGTGTTTGTAGATGCTATTTAAAAAAAAAAAAAAATCATCTCGGGTGGAATCCCGCCTTAAGTAAATCCCTTTCAAATAACAGACTCAGAATGAATAATGACATGTCTTCAGTTCACAAGCACACCTGGTAAATAATTGAGTGCATGAGACACTCGCTGGGAGTAGAGAGATAATTAGGAAAAGTAGGCCACTTGCGATGAACGTTCTGATTGGCCAAGTGTCAAAAAATATTAAATAAAAAAATATTTTCTTTATCTCTCTTGATGGACCAATCAGAAGTCCTCAATTATGAGTTCCTATAGGCTAGCTGTAGACATCACAAAGCTTTCCAGACGTGTGAACGATCTTTGATACACGGGATCTTTTTTTTAGAAACAGTAATATGTATCAAAAATGTTGCGAGATATCAGAATGATACTTCCAGACAGAAGAAATGCACAAAAGTTGTTTATTATTTTAAAGTGGATGTAAACTTTAACAACTTCTCCTCAATGTTCCCTTTTGGTCTGTTAAAGGATCACTAAAGGATTTTTTTTTTTAGCCGAATAGCTTCCTTTACCTTACTGCAGTACTGGTTTCATGTCCTTATTGTTTGTTTTTGCTTTGAAGTTGCTGTAATCCTGCTCTGTTCTCCACACTTCCTGCTTGTCTGTTTCCTTATAACCACAGTGCTGGGAGCTTTCTCACAATGGTATAAGCTGTCATTACTGTGTGTCTAAAACTTCCCAGAACCAATCAGATTCATTTTAACACTGCCCTGGATTTGTTTGTTTTTGTTCTGTGTGTCTATTTCTACTTCACAGAAACATGAAGCCAGTTCAAAAGTGAAACTAACCTGCAGGCACATTATATGATTGATTTTTATCTATTTTTAATCACTTTGAAAAGGAATCAGTTAAATGTTATGTCTCTATACCCTGTAAACAGTCATTTCAGCAAAACATTTTTTTTCCTTTAGTGACCCTTTAAGGGCTAGTTCACTTTTACCAACCAGTTTTTTTTTTTAACCACTTTACAACCAGGCCAATTCTGACATTTCTCTCCTACATGTAAAAATCATATTTTTTTTGCTAGAAAATTACATAGAACCTCCAAACATTCTATATGTTTTTTTTTTTTTTTTTTATTATTTTTAGCAGAGACCCCAAGAATACAATGCCGGTCATTGCAACGTTTTATCTTGCACGGTATTTGTGCAAACGTGTTTTTTTGGGGAATGCTGTTTTTTTCATGCTGTAAAAAAAACAAAAAAAACTAAAGTTTGCCCAATTTTTTTGCATAAAGTGAAGTATGAAGTTACCCCGAATAAATAGATACCTAACATGTCACGCTTCAAAATTGCAGACGCTTGTGGAATAGCGCCAAACTTTAGTACTTAAAAATCCCCATAGGCAACGCTGCACACAGAGGGCCAGATTCTTGTAGGGCGGCGTAACTTTGAATGGGGCGTAGCGTATCGTATTTACACTTCGCCGCCGCAACTTTGGACGCAAGTGTAGTATTCTCAAAGCACTTGCGTCCTAAGTTACGGCGACATATCGTAAATGGGCCGGCGTAAGCACGGGCAATTCAAATTAGGCTTGGAGTGGGCGTGTTGCATGGTAATCAACCATGACCCCACGTAAATGACGTTTCTAACGAACGGCGCATGCGCTGTCTGTGGACGTATCCAAAATTACGCCGCAAATACTCGTTGGTTTTGACATGAACGGAACTTCCGCAAAGCCCTATTCGCGAACGTTTTACGTAAACAACAAAAAATTCAACGCTGTCCCGACGTCCATACTTAACATTATGTACGCCTCATACAGTATAGCAGGGGTAACTTTACGCCGGACATACGCTTACGCAAACAACGTAAAAAAATACAGCGGGCGCAAGTACGTTTGTGAATCGGCGTATCTAGCTCATTTGCATATTCGACGTGTAAAACGACGGAAGCGCCACCTAGCGGCCAGCATAAATATGCAATATAAAGTGATAAGCGCTAAAGTGTATGTGTAAAGTGCACAATATAAAATATAAAGATAAAAATTAAATCAAAATCGAATAAAGACAAGGGCCCAGATTCACAGAGCGATTACGCCTGTCTAACTGGTGTTAGACAGGAGTAATTTCAAATTTCGCGCGCCGTATCACTAGTTTGAATCCTCAAACCATGATACGGCGGCTTCGGGCTTCGATCCGAGAGGCTTACGTCTTCGTAAGCCTTCGGATCTACGCTGCAAATTTTTTGCGGCCGCTGGGAGGAGTCCGCGTCGTTTTCAGCGTCGGGATATGCAAATGACTTTTTACGGCGATCCACAAAGATACGAGCGGCCTTCGCAATCGCTTACGTAATTTTTTTGCTACGTACTGTTAGACCAGCTATTTGCTGGTCTAACGGTGCGTAGCCCATGTTAAGTATGGCCGTCGTTCCCACGTCAAATTAAATTATTTTTTTATTCTTTTACGTAACTCGTTCGGGAATAGGAATGTCCATAAACGACGCTACTCAAACAACGAATGACGTAACGACGTGATTTCGCGCAATGCACGGCGGGAAATTTCTGAACGGAGCATACGCAGTTCGATCGCCGCGGGAACGCGCCTATTTTAAATGCTTCACGCCCCCTACTCGCGTAGATGGCTTGCGCCGGGAGAAATACACTACGCCGCCGTAGTTTACTGGACAAAATCTACCGGGATTCCACGTAGAGCCAGGTAAAATACGGTGGCGTAGAGTTTTCTGATACTCTACGCGAATCTAATTGTATGTGAATCTGGCCCAAAGTGCTGTTCTGGTGTGTGACAGAGCAGACGAACACACTAAATATGAACTGAGCCCACAAGGGATGTGAGAAAGTGTGGACAGTGATGAGAGTCTATGGCTGAATAAATAGATGGATCAGGAGTGGCTGATAGATCTTCTATAAAAGGTGAGTACATCCGATATTCAGTCTCATATTGCCCTTAGGTGGTGGTAATAATGCAACAGGTGGGCAAGGCTGGTTCCTTCTCTTGTTTGATGCTGTGCTATTTCGATGGTCATCCGAGATATAGATCCTGGAATCTAGCAGCTCATGAATGCAGGTCAGAGCGTGGAGTAGAAAAAAGTGACACCAACATAGTGAAGCCCGTATATAAAGAGGGGGGTTTGATAAAAAAATAGGCCTCTTACATCAAAAACAAGGTAAACACGCCAAACAGTAACTGATAAGAGTGACAGGACACAGCGAGTACAAACGCCGTCTTACGTCTGCTGGCCTCCGGCTGACTGTGTATGTCACGTGGTCGCACTTCCTACGTCGTTACGTCACGGTCTCGTGACTTCATCAGGGATGCAACTAAGATACGACGGCGTAGGAGACTTACACCGCTCGTATTTTGGCCAAATCTATGCGTAACTGATTCTAAGAATCAGGCGCATAGATACGACGGCTCACATTCGGACTTACGACGGCGTACGTGGAGATACGCCATCGTAAGTCCTTTGTGAACCTGGGCCAGAAGGTTTTTTACCTCTGTGCATAGAATTAATCAATTGAAGGGGCATCTCTAGATAAAAGAAAACTGTTCAGCTGTGGCCAAAATGTAATTGATACCCTTGATATAGGTGAGCTGGCATCATACCATCCTATTATTATCCTAGAGTTCAGCTTTAAAAGCTCTTTTTTTTAAATAAAAAATGAAAGAGTGAACAAAGTCGAAAGTAAACCCCTCTGTACCCTCCTGCACATGGGGGCCATTTTGCCCCATGCTGCCTGGTCCATGCACCACAATACACAGCCCCATAATGAGTATTCATCATAATGCTCAGAGCCGCAAATACTCATTGGTCAGTGCAGCCACATGACTGTGCTGACCGATTAGAAGTGCATCTGACCATGCTAGCTATTAAACACTTGCCAGTGTGAGCATTATGATGGATACTCACTCCATGCAAATGTTTTCTGGTGTATAGACTGCAACACTGGCAACGCAGGGCATTACAGATGCTATGTGCAGTGGGGTCTGGAAGGGTGGCGTCAGGGTGAAGTTACCCTTTAACCACTTTCTAAATTGCGCAATAACCGAAAGATGGCTACAGCGAGGTGCTCCGGTTTTGGGATGGGATCCATAGATGTGCTCCCAAAACCCCCCCTCCCCTCCCGTGTGTCCCCTGGGGCATGCATTGGCAGTGTTCTGTGACTCTGTGTACCTTGGACACAGCTGATCACAGATCACAGTAAAGGGCCAATCTCAGCGGCCCTTTACCATGTGATCAGCTGTGTCCAATTGTAGCTGATCACATGTAAACAGACTTGCAGGTTATCGACAGTACTTTCTTACACGCTGTGTCTAAGCTGATAACTAGCTAGGCTGACAGTATGTTGTTTACACTGATAATCAGGGCACTGGGCAGCCCCATCAGTGTAGCTTATTAGTGCCCATCAGTGCTGCCTCATCTATGCCGTCTCATCAGTGCAGCTTATCGGTGCTGCCTCATCAGTGGAACCTCATTAGTGCAGCCTCATTCAATTCCCTGCATCCAATTCGCAATAGCAGAAGATTTTGACAGGCTTTCTGCAAATTTGCACTGGAGCCCTGTGTGTCTTTTGGTCAGTTTCAGGTCTGAATTCAGGCAAAAATTCAGGCTGAAATCGGACCCCTGCTGTGAGCCGCATGCGAAGATAGTGTGAGGCCAGCCTAAAAGGAGGTCAAATTCAATGAAATCTGAATCATGATATATAGGAGAATTGGTTCTAATATCAAAATTCTGGATGATGGTACAAATTTTTTAAGTGTTTGTTGATATTTACCTTCAGAGGTCGTATTTCATATTTAAAAACTGAATCATCTGAATCATCTCAAACTGAGGTCAACACAAAGCCCGCCAAAAAAGGCCCTTATGGCACCACTTTACATGCCAAAAATGAGGCTTTCAGTACTTCACCACTGAAGATGGACTTATTATTGCCGTTTAGCTGAGCACAAAGTGAAATGACAAAAAACAACATATATTTGCACTGAGGATTATTTAGTAAGGCAATGCAAAGAGCAAACATGATGTGCAAGACGTAGTAACTCAGGCGTGTTAAATTCCAATGAAAAAGAGCACCCAACTGATTAGTGTATCTCTGTGGAAGGCTGCATTACATCTACTGACTGCACTTAGCTAATCCCAGAACATCACTTCAGCAGTTTGGGGATTAACATACCAACTGAAAAATATAATATTTTTTTTTATAACCACTTAGTTCATATTAATTAATAAATTAATGTTCTGCAGTGAAATTGCACAGCACTGTTATCAGCCTGCAGGACGGTGTAATCAACAAATTGATGCCAACTCCAACTAACGCTCTTTAAGCAGTTACAGCAACACTTTTATTTTTGAAAAAAGGTTATCACTTTTAACGCCACTACAATAGATTTCCTCATAGAGGAGAGCGGGACTGTGTCTATGTTTTTGTAGAATGTGAAAGATGATGTTACGCCGTGAGAATCGTGATCTTTATTCTAAGCAAAAAAAATGGTGATTCTCATTTTGGCCAGAATCGTGCAGGTCTACTGTGCTACTTTACTTTATACCACTAGTCATATCAGCATTGTCTAATAGCATTTTTTTGTAATACTGGAATATCTGAATTCCACCTCATTCAATGAACAGCAGGGCCACCCATAGAGGTAGTGACTTCCGTGGTTGCAGGAAAGAGAATCCCTCCCACAGAGCCATTGAGTTCTCCCAGTGGGGGAAGGGAGAAGCTGTCCTGGCCAGGAGAACACTGTGATTATTGTTGGTGGCTATAATAGCCGCTAGTAATAATCGTATGTAAAATCCGACAGGCTGGTTGTACCCAAGTTGATTAATTGGTACATTTAACCTGCCCATACATGGTTTGAAATATTAAGCCGGCCTTGGAAATATCAAATCTCGGCCAGTTCAGCAGGAACCGGACGCAATTCGAATCGTCTATGGCCGGCTTAACACTTTTCCAGGTATATTGTTTAAAAAAATGTTTTTTTTTTTTTTTTGTAGTTCTGATTTACTAAAGTCAGAGCAGTGCAAAATGATATCTGATCAATCGATTTGTTCCCTACAGTTAACTGATTGCTTTTTGTATGTAGGGCTGTATTTTCCAGCGCAGGTACAATGCATGCAGATGGCAAGATCCATTATTTCTAATAACGTCCTTTGCCACCATTGAGTTGCATTAAACATATGGAAAATAGTCCAACATGCTGCATTTTGAGTGAATTGACATATACAGTTTGTTGCAATACCAGTTAGTTCAAATGAGGTCTTTCAGAAATGCAATGCCTGGTGAAGGCATACTACAGTAATGTGGATTCACATGTGTTCTGCTATGATGGATCTTTTACTGACCCAGTCTGATGGTATTTACAGAGAGCTCAGTAACTGCTGCCAGTTGTCAGCTATGGTGTGCACATCAGAGAGGATTATGTATGGCCGAGGATCAGACGGGTCTAGTTTTTACCCTCTCAAACTGAGCATAAAACCAAGGTGTGGGTGGATGGACTAAACACACTGACATGTTTGGAAAGCTCATCTCTTATGAACATCAATAGATCAAACCATCAAGCGCACTAAACTGAGCGTTATTCTACTACCCATTGCATGCTGGTTAGTGCCTGACTCTTTAAATCTAACAATTTTAAAGCAAATGTATTAGCTGTTTTAGAAAAAAATAATATTGCTCACATTGTAGTAATGTGCTGTGTTTTGTGTGTTAACGTGCATTGTGCTGTAGTGTTGGGGAATCCCACTCAGTAGGCTTTAATGGGAGTAGGAAAAATGAAATATAAAAGTGGAGCATATGGGGCTTTTTGCAAAACAGTGCAATGCAGCGAGGTAGTTCAAAAACCCTAACCCTAAGTTCAAAACGTTTGGTTAAAAAATATAAGCTGGTCATGGAATAAGATGTTTCTGGAATGTAATAGCTACAGAGTGAGTGTCCTGCTGTGATCTGTGTACGCCAGCTGGAACTATCAGCTGTATTAACCTTATGCAACCTCAGCTACATTCAGTATACAGTGCTGTGTTCCGCCAGTGAGACAAGAACTTTTCCTTTCCACACTTGGACAAAAACTGTCCGCTGATCAGCCATTCACAGGGAGCTTTGTATTTTAAGCCTCCACTGATTGGCTAAGTCAGAGAGATGGTGGATGACATCGCAATCTCTGACTCGGCCAATCAGAGGAAGCTTTGTATTTATTCAGAGAATACAAAGCTGCCTAATAATGGCAGTTGCAGTGCTCATGTCAACTCCGTTTTTGTCCGGGTGTGGAAAGGGAAGTTCTTGTCTTAAACGGCGATGTCGTCACTCCCGCGCATGCGCACGGGAGACTTCTTTCCGGCAAGGTCTGGCGGCTGCCGGGCCTTTAGCCGAGGAACCCCCCTGCGCATGCGCTGCTGCAGTCAGCGGCTCATTGTGAGGGGAATATCTCCTAAACCATACAGGTTTAGGAGATATTCTTTTTACCTAGAGCCAAGCCTTATTATAGGCTTACCTGTAGGTAAAAGTGGTAGTACAGAGTTTACTACCACTTTAATATAAATACATAAAGTGGCATGGCTAACTAAATGCCAGCGGCAGCGTGCCCAATACTTATATCAGTGTTCACATGATATATCAAAGTATGCTGGGTCAGAATGTTGATGGCATTGTTAAATGTGATACTTAAAGTGGTTGTTAACCCACTTCTAATAAATTGCCTTATCCCCTCTCTACCATTATAACGTGTCCCTGTGCCTGTGTAATGTAAAAAATCCGCCGATCTGTTCTGATATAAGCTCCGCTCTGGGCGCTCAGCTGATTCCTCTCCTATCTTCTCACTCTGGCTCACAGCTGCAGTGTGTGGGGCTGAGCCCCTAATGCTGACGTCAGCCAGGGAGGAGCGGGAGAGAGGGACACATTATAATGGTACAGAGGGGATAAGACATCTTATTAGAAAATATGAGTATTGCAGGAGCGGAGGGAGGGGGGTGGATGTTGGTACGAGCAGGGAGGGAAGGGGGAGGAGGACAGAGGAGACACAAACACGGGAGAGCTGCAGAAAGCAGACTGTGGCTGACGAAATCATGCAAACTGACCAGTGTCATGGCTCAGCAGCCATGATTATCGTGGTCAGTTTGCAGAGGGGAGGGTATACACAGGCAGGATCAGCCAGGTTTTTTAGGGTATACAAGGGGCCAAGCACTGTGCAAATGCTTTAATAAAAGACAAACAGTTCATAGTGCATACAGCATAAGACCATATACTGTCCTATAGGAATCTGTCTACTGTCTTGCACAATCCAGGAAATCACAGCAATACACAAGTGATCTTTTCCTTCTCTTTGTAGAAGAGAATGCGGCTCTTTGCCAGGGAGATTTTTTGGAAGTTAAACAATAGATGCTCATTATTGCCCTTATCAGAAACTGCTCAATAATCGCAAGCTATGCTTACTCCATTTGTTTATGACCAGCCTAACAGGTGGTGCTAACACAGCCAGGCAGCAACCAGTTACATCTTTCTTGATGCAGAAAACCTGTCTCGGTGTAAACTAAGCCTTGGAGGAAACTTAAAGCTGCTTCATCTATTTCTGCAATAATAAGAAATGGAGCGTTAATGACTCTCAGTAATGTACAAGATGCTGGCTGCTTCTAAACAGCCGCCAATTAGTAAAGCTGCCTCTGTTCACATGCCCTAAAGTCTTTCTTCTTCTATCACGGGCCTCTAATTATTGCACAGTTCATTGATGAGTATATTTATAAGCGCTGTTGATGAGGCTCCTATATATGAACTCAAGTAGGGGAGGTGTGGTACTTCATGGCTGAGTTTTCATAAATCAAAGTCATGGTTCTGGTCGAGCTTGGTAGTTAGGAGCATCTCCAAGACTTCATAAGAATTAATAAAGACTTACGAGGGGAAGCTTTATGGCCCATACACACAATTAGAAAAATTTAAGATTTTTAAGCGATCGTACAATAATCTGATTGTTAGTACACAGCTTTTGAAAGCTGACATGACAATTCATGCAAAATTATCTGATGGGACAAGCATGGAAATTTTTCTTGTATGATACCAGATTGTTAGATTTTTAGTACAGTTGTCTTTCGATAATACAATAGAAATACATTATACAACAAATGACATAACTTCTGGATTTTTTAACTGCTTGCCGACCGCCGTACGCCGATATATGTTGGTCAGAATGGCACGGCTGTGCAAAGGGACGTACCTGTATGTGTGCGCCATGAGCATGCCCTCAGGTCCCGCGGACTCGATGTCCGCCAGGTGCCCGCGATCGTGTCACAGAGTGGCAGAATGAGGAGATGTAAAAAAGGCATTTCCCTGTTCTGCCTAGCAACATGACAGAGATCTACTGCTCCCCCCACAGTTAGAATAAATCCCTAGGACACACGTAACCCTTTATCGCCCCCTAGTGTTTAATCCCTTCCCTGCCAGTGTCATTTACACAGTTATCAGTGCATTTTTATAGCACTGATCGCTGTATAAATGACAATGGTCCCAAAATAGTGTCAAAAGTGTCCGATGTGTCCGCCATAATGTTGCAGTCATGTTTATAGCGCAAAAAAAAAAAAATTGCAGAGGTGATTACATACCACCAAAAGAAAGCTCTATTTGTGGTAAAAAAAGGGATGTCAATCTTGTTTGGGTGCAACGTATCACGACCGCGCAATTGTCAGTTAAAGCGACGCAGTGCCGAATTGCAAAAAGTGCTCTGGTCAGGAAGGGGGTAAATTCTTCTGGGGCTGAAGTGGTTAATCTGTCATATGAGAATTTTCATAACTCTTCGTTTTCGATATGAGACTAGCATAAAAAAAATGAACGATCATGCGTCCGATAATCTTATTGTGTGTACCAAGTATTATTGTCTGGCTTAAAGTCCAAAAATTTGTGTCTTTTGATTTAAATGAACCTCTATCATTTCTTCCTTCTCAAAGAGATATTAATTCTTTGTATAAAGCATACCCAAAATATTAGTCTTTGTATGTTTAGGGATTAGAAATAAAACAGCATTACAAATGAACTAAACGTGATAGGGGTCCCCAGGGTTCATTAATGTCATCACTGCTATCTTCTCCCAGTCTGCTTCCAGGTCCAGAATCTTTATCCTTCCCTATTGGCCGGCCAGGGCCAAATGCTGAGCATGCTCAAGGGAGTATTTTTGTTCTGGCAATTAATTATGGCATGCTGAGTTTGTGGTTGTCATTGTACAATTAATGCCATGTCAGACAAGCAGTTTGTACCAGTGCTTCCTCACCAGTACAAATTGATTAAACCACCAGTTAGAGGATGAGTGTAGCCAAAGCTTTTTGGGTTATACTTCTCCTATAGTTCACAGGAGTGCAGTTTATTCTGCACTCTCCTGTGACCCTTTTTCATCCGACAGCAATTTAAAGCCCACATGTCAAAGAGCCGGTGTTCTGTCGAGAAGTGCCCCCCATCCAATAGTGCCCGCAGGAAGGAGCCGCACTCCAGCTGCGATCTGCTGGAGTGACGTGAGCAGGGCGCAAGGGTACTTGCTGTTGCGAAGCAGCTTTACAGTGTGCTGACGGTTCGGTTTCCCTGCTGTTTGTATAGGTTTAAATTGTGGCTGTGAAATAGTATCTCCCATCGAGAGATATCTCCTATATCGCGCATTGCACCATGGTTATGTCAGCCCAGCTGATCGGCAAATCAGCTGTTGTGCTATGACGTAGGGCGCATTCGCAGTTTGTCCCGTGCACTGTTTGATTGGGGGGGCACTTCTGGACAGAACACCAGTCCAGGCTCTGAAAAGATCCCGACCATATCGGAATCCACCCAGCATCTTGGACCAGCATCGCTGAGCTATAGTGAGTGATGGAGGGGTACAGCAGAGAGCTGAAGACTGCAGCCTGAACACCAAGAGCTGAGCAATCATCAGTGTTTAATTGCTCAATTCTCTGTTTAAGGGCCAGGTGGGGGGGGGGGGGGGGAGCTACAGATGCAGCATCGGATCGATACTGCATTCACCCAGGTGAGTATTTTCTTTTACTCAAAGCTGGATTCCACCCCCGATTTTTGTTTTACACTACACTAACAGTGTAGCTGCTGACTTTTAATAAAGACACTTACCTGTCCTAGTCGCCTGCGATGTCGGTCCCCCGACGGCGATTGCTCAGTCCTGGCGCCTCCATCCTTACTAATGCTTAAAGTTTCACTGCTGGTTTCCTACTGCGCATGTGCGACTTGCAAGTCGGTTTGTGAAGGGGCGGCTGCCTCCTGGGATACACACAGGTCCCAGAAGGCAGCGCGGCTCATTCACAAGAAGGCACGGTGACGTAGGACGAGCCTGAAGATCCTCCGCGGTGGAAGAAGAGGCAGAAGAGCTACTTCCGCATAGCAACAGCCCTTTCAGGTGAGTATATAAAAAAAAAATACAGTATATATATATATATATATATATATATATATATATATATTTTTTTTTTTATTTTAGGATTTTTAGTGCAAAGAAAAAAAAAATGGGTGGAACTCTACTTTAAACCCATACTTCTCTTATAATATCGATTTTTAGCTAGTGATCGAGTGATTTTTTTTTTTTTTTGCAGTCACAGGTCAAACTTGTGTTCCATCATTACATGCGTTTGATTCCACAAATTGCTTTCCTTCAGCAATTTGAAGCTCAGCCATGAAGGTGAATGCAGAGGGTCTGCTGAGCTTGTTATTGACATGAAACGCTGTACAAACCCAGTCGTTGGGAAACTGAGCTACAGATCGCTGTGAAATTAATGAGTTAGCGACTCCAAGAAAAATAGCAAAATCTTTCTTAGTGTGAAATCAGTTTTGTTTTTTTTTAAAAGAGAGAATATCTGCAAATAAACTGCCTGGCCATCATGCCTCGTACGAACAAATGGTAGCATTTAGGAACTCCAGTACTCCAGTACATTTTAGTCGACTAATACAAATTTTAGCTGTCTAAAATCTAATGGGTGTAATTAAATTGTAATGCATTAGTTAAAGGGGTTGTTAAGGTACAATTTTTTTTCTAAATAGCTTCCTTTACCTTAGTGCAGTCCTCCTTCACTTACCTCATCCTTCCATTTTGCTTTTAAGTAGAGTGGTGTGGAGTGTCGTGCTTGCCCCCTCCCTTGGACTACTGGAAAGTCAGGAAGCTCTCTACTTTGCAGATAGAGAAAAGAGGTGTGTGTTAGTGGGCGTCCTGACTCTCCTGTAGTCCAAGATAGGGGGCGTGCATGGCACCCCACACCAGGGAGAAAGCCTTGCATTACTGTGTGGAGTTAGACAGAAGAACAGGAAGTGAGGATTTCTCAGAAGAAATAAGGACATTTAAAAGCAAAATTGAAGGATGAGGTAAGTGAAGGAGGACTGTACTAAGGTAAAGGAAGCTATTTAGAAAAAAAATTGTACCTTTACAACCCCTTTAACCTTTCTCTACAATTTCCAAACTCATTATATACTGCTGGAGTGAAAAATGTAAAATGCTATTATTTATGGTATTGACATATGAACATAAAGTCAAATTTCAATCTAGTTTTAGTCTTAATCTGTTGACTAAAATAGCATTTTAGTTTTAGTCCCATTTTAGTCATCTCAATTGTTTTAGTCGTAATTTAGTCGACTAAAATAGTATTCATTTAGTGGACTAAAATGTTTTAGGCCGCGTACACACGATCGGTTAAACTGATGAGAATGGTCTGATGGACCGTTTTCATCGGTCAAAACCGATCGTGTGTGGGCGCCATCGGTTATTTAACCATCGGTTAAAAAAAAAGCAAACTTGCTTTAAATTTAACCAATGGACTCCTAACCAATAGGTCAAAACCGATCGTTAATAGGCAGACCATCGGTTAAAAATCCATGCATGCTCAGAATCAAGTCGACGCATGCTTGGAAGCATTGAACTTCATTTTTTTCAGCACGTCGTTGTGTTTTATGTCACCACGTTCTGACACGATCGTTTTTTTAAAAGATGGTCTGTGGGCGCGACGGACCATTAGTCCGCTTCATCGGTTAACCACTTCAGATCCGCGCTATAGACAAAAGATGTCAACAGCACAGACCTGAAGTGCCGGGATCACGTCTTTGGACGTCAATGTTATTGTAATTCCCCGCGCGCGCCACTGGGTGGCGTGCAGCGGGGAAAAACAGTGCCGTTGCATCGCTGAGGATTTGATGCGTGTACCCGGCGGCCTCGGTGTCCGCCAAGTACACGCGTTCGGCGGTGACAGAGCAGAGACGTGGAGCTCTGTGTGTAAACACAGAGCTCCACGTCCTGTCAGGGAGAGGAGGCAGATGCTGTTTCCCTTGTACATAGGGACACAGCATCGGTCACCTCCCCCAGTCAGCCCCCTCCCCCCACACAGTTAGAAAGTTAGAACACACCCAGGGAATACATTTAACCCCTTCCTCACCCCCTAGTGTTAACCCCTTCAATGCCAGTCACATTTATACAGTAATTAGTGCATATTTATAGCACTGGTCGCTGTATAAATGTGAATGGTCCCAAAAATGTGTCAAAAGTGTCCGATGTGTCCGCCGTAATGTTGCAGTCCCAATAAAAATCGCAGATCGCCGCCATTACTAGTAAAAAAAAAATTGTAAAAAAAAATCATAATTCTGTCCCCTATTTTGTAGGCGCTATAACTTTTGCGCAAAGCAGTCGCTTATTGGGATTTATTTTTTATTTTTTACAAAAATATGTAGAAGAATACGTATTGGCCTTAACTGAGAAAAAAAATATAAAAAAAAAAAAAATGGGATATTTATTATAGCAACAAGTAAAAAATATATATATATTTTTAAATTGTCGCTGTTTTTTTGTTTATAGCGCAAAAAATAAAAACCGCACGGGCGATCAAATACCACCAAAAGAAAGCTCTATTTGTGGGGAAAAAAGGACGTCAATTTTGTTTGGAAGCCACGTCGCACGACCGCGCAAATGTCATTTAAAGCAACGCAGTGCCGGAAGCTGAAATTTCGCCTGGGCACGAAGGGGGTTTATGTGCCCAGTAAGCAAGTGGTTAACCGATGACAACGGTCCATCAGACGGACTGATCGTGTGTACGCGGCATGAGTCTACGAAATTAACACTGGTCAGAGAGCGTAGAATAGAGCAATAGGGTGATGGGAATAGTTGTGAAGCAATGAGTTCCAAGGTGTAGGTGGTTAGGGGGCTGTCAATGAAATTTATAGAAACCTTTTCTGCAGTAGCCGGGTCAGAAGAGAAAAGTATTGAATTTGGTGGTAGACATGCCAAGAAAAATCCAATCCAGTCAGGGCTGTTCTGTGTGGCAGAACTGTACATGTTATATGTGTATTGCCTTGAGTTTTGCTTTAATGGGGTCAGCTGTGACTGAATGGTAGACGCACACTCCCTTGTGTTGTGATATTCAGTGCAGCCGTATAAGAATGCATGCCGCTTGTCCCTCTGCAACCTGTGACACCATCCTTCTTCTCCCTCTGTATCTTGGTTATGTGTTCCTTGTAGCCTGAGCCCAGGTCGCTTAGCAACAGGCAATAAATTAAACATGTAACACAGGCGAGGTACCCATAAGCATGTCTGTCTCAGAGCACAAAGCCCAGGCATGGGTGATGGTAGGGGGGGGGGGGGGATAAAATATGTGCTCAGCCGCAGAGAAGCTTCTTGTTCTGCTGCGTGAGATGACTGCAGATGCTCCGACGCTGGCGGGCCGTACTTACTGAGAGCTCAGTACAATATATAGCCATGGCTGGCTCTTCAGGTTGCTGTAAATCCCTTGTTAGGGCAGCTTGCATGGAATTCATGAAATTTTAATCACCCTCAGGGAAATAACAAGTGACCTTCCCGTAGGCATAGCAATGGCAGGGGAATCTAGAGACCTGTCACCTGCTAAATAAACTAGTGGCCTCATTCAATAACGACTGCTCATCCTTAAAGCGGAACTACATCTGAGCGCTGCAAACAAAAACGCTTTTTAATTTAAATTTGTATTATTCAAAGCAAACTCCCTCATCCATCCATGTCTTCATGGTTTATTTTACTCAGAAATAATTTCTAGCATTTCTGACCATATCCATCTTGAGTAAGAGCGGAAGATTCATGTAGCATTTACTTCCTAGAATCCATCTACCCTCAGCTCAAGCACGGAAGCAGGAGGCTTAGGGTGACCACGTGTCCCGGATTGCCCGGGACAGTCCCGCATTTTGAAGGTCTGTTCCGGGCACATTAATTCTAGGACAATACAGTGTCCCGAAATGAAATTGACACAGCCACCCCCCGGGCCAATCTAATGCCCCAACTGCTTTAGTCACTGACAATACTTGACCTGGCCGGGAAAGCCTGGAGGAGCACAATCCCTCCCCCTGCTTGTGATTGGAGAAATCATAAATCCCGCCTCTTGTGTCCAATCACTGTGCTGTGATTCGTTGCAGCACAAGCTGATTTTTGGGAATGGAGGGTGTCCCTGAATGGTAGTTTGGAAATGTGGTCACCCTAAGGAGGCTGTGCTTAGATTAGAAAACCTCTTCTCTCCTCCTGAAGATTCCTGATGTAGGCCTGAAACCAGGAAGTAACTGAAATGTAAAAAAAAAAAAAACAGATAAAGCGTGTGATTATAATATACCCTCTTATCTATTTACTAATTCTAGCAGCATAAGGAATAAAATATTCGATTTTGATTGAGAGACGGAAGTTCCACTTTAGGTCGGGTTCCCGCTGGTAAGACACAACAGTCATACAACTGTGGATCCGACTTTGCCCTGCGACTTCATGTCCAACTTCATTGAATGGGATCCATTTGAGTCTAGTATGAATCTTGAGGAGGAACCCTTGCCATAAAAAGTTAAAAATGGCGTAGGGTCACCCCCCAAGACCATACCAGACTCTTTGGCATCAGACCAATTAAGATGACTCTCATATGGAACCATTGAGTTATACACGCCATGGCACATGTGCTCCCAAAGTCAAAGCGTATGTTGTACCAGTGTGAACCAGGAACAAAAGTACATCTGTTATAAGAGAAATATGTGGGCTGCTATTTTGTGGCCTTCTGAATATTCTTGTTATCTGGCCCTGTTTCCCTTCAATACTTCTGATTCACGGCCAGCCAAGCACTTTCAGAAAGACAGATGTCAGCAGTGATAACCTGCCTATTTCTATAATGGCATACTGTATGTACATTGCATTGTGGCTTACAGTGTTACTAAACCCAGGACCCTGCATTCTCTATATCTGGTGTCCCACAGTACACATGTAGCGCTCACCCCCGAAGGAGCCGCTGGTTGTTGTTTGGGATCGGCGTATTAAGTTACCTTGTCGTGTGTCTAGGAGTAGTAGCAGTGAGTAGTAGCGAATGTCCAGTCACCAAATGGGTTTTCAAATGCTTTATTCCAGGGCCCAACACGGCCAACATCAACAGGGGCTAGGAAAGTTTGATGAAGCAATAGAGAACAGTGCGGTATCAGGCCTGGATGAGAAGTAGAGCAGTCCTGCTCTCAGTAGTAGTAGATACAGTTCGTCGCCACTCTCGCCAGAGTGGGTGAAGTGCCCCCGGACAGACCCTTGTTATAAGCCTGGCAGCCGGAATGTCACTTTTAAGTTGCTGGGAGTAACAGGCCTCTATTACAGACCTGGCTCGGGCCTCTGCCACAGGCCTAGTACTTTAGAACTCAAGAGAACAATTCTGATTCTCCCAGTAAATGCAATGAAAGGGGTCACTGGTTGACAGCTAACATGTACTTGTCAATTCCAGTAACCAGATCCCCGATGGTTTGTTCAAGCCCTTTTGCATAACCTGCCTCCGGGTTCTCCTCAAACCGATCCCCCACTGAACGGCACACAGCCTGGGATCTTCTCAGAAAGGTTGGGGACCCAGTAAGTCACTGGGGCCCCCATCATCATCTGGATGGGTTTCCATGGAGCAGGCCGCTCCGGCCAGGTGGGCCACACAAGCGGGGTCCATGGATGCGCGCACCCTGAAGGTGGATGCCGCACCTGGAACGTGGACCCCGTGCAGAGAAGAAGAACCAACGCCACAGAACACGCGGCAGCTGCCTCGGATATACCCTTCCCCAGCATGCCCAGCGAGGGAAGAACTCCTCCAATTGGCTGCTGGGGAAAAGTGGCTCCGTCAGAACCCCTCTAGCGCCAACTGCCGCCCAGGGGTGTAATCACACCCCTGGGTCACTGATCGACCTACAGAACAGTTCTGAAATAGCAGCAGCCTGCAATTTGACAAATCAGGAATGGGAGCAAAATAACTCTCCCATTCTCCCGCTAACTTTAGCATAGTGCCCGTACTGAAAGTAAGGGGGCGCTACACACAGAATATGGAAATGCAATTATTTTAGTAAATATAAACTGCTAAATACCTTTTCTCATCAGCAGTTTATAGTAGTAGTGTGACTTCTATCAGTGTTTGGTTAAAGCCGCAGGACCCCTGACCCTCTGACTGGACAGTGCTGATGCACCCTCAAAAAAAAAAAAAAACTCTTTACCAATACACACCAAACTGAGCATGTGCAGCGTGCCCCCAAGGCTCTGTATTATCAGGAGATGGTTTGGGGATTGTGGAAGAAGGGAAGGATCAAAGTATCAAACAGCTTTTTTACACAATGGAGAGGATTAACCCCTTAGGTTTCACAGTGATGGAGAGCTCCCTCAAACTCAATGAATCCAAAACAGAACTTCTGTTTCTCCACGCAAACCGAAAGACAAAATCTCAAACAACATTGACTCCTCCCACCATCTTTGAACAAACCATCACCCCAAGCACTAAAGTAAAAAGCCTCGGAGTTATCTTTGACTCAGACATGACTATGGATGCACAAATAGGATCAGTAGTCAGTGGGTCTCACTATATTCTCTGCTTGCTGTGTAGACTCATCCCGGAAGAAGACACAGCAGTAGTAGTGGGAACACTAATCCATTCCAGACTCGACTCCACAAACTCCCTCTAACTAGGACTACCGAAATATCACCAGATGTCTCGTCTACAAGTCGTCCAGAACACTGCAGCCAGACTGGTAACAGGTAAAAAACAGTGGGAACTAATCTCACCGGTCTTGGCTAGCCGTAAAGGATCAGGTGACAATTAAGATCCTCTGCCTCACCCACAAATGCACGCAAGGGAACGCTCCACAATACTTATGTGAGAAAATAAAACTCTACACCCCTAATCAGACCCTCCGATCAACTAATCAGAACCTCCTCCACATCCCCAAGTCCCACCATAAATCTAAAAGAGAACAAAGATTTGCAGTCCAAGGACCATGGCTATGGAATGCTCTACCTACAGATTATTGGATGGAAGAAAACCATTGGGCATCAGGAAAAAACGTAAGACCCATCTATTCTGAAGCGTTGCTGGACGACGACATTGGATACAGCAACTTGAGCTGATTTAGTTCGCATTTTTAGCGCTATACTAGTTACTCACTCACTCAACAAGCATGCTTTACTTTTTAGTAACACTTTAATTTGTAAGTTCACCTTTACAGAAAATCTGTAAGGTGAACTTACACTGGACCCCCTCCCCATCGCCATTGGTCCCGCTGTACCTGAAGCCGGTGATCTCTCACACTAACACATCGTATCGCTGCTTTAACGGTCTGTGGATTTGAAATCTCCCCAACCAATTAGAATGCTTAGTACTGTATCCGTACCTCTAAGGCCTTGTAGTTGTACACACGATAGGATTTATCCGATGGAAACGGTCCGCCGGGCTGTTTGGATCCGATGGCTGTACACACCATCGGATCAAATTCCCCGCCGGCGGACAGCGTGGTGACGCGGTGGTGACGTTGACGCCGCCACGTCACCGCACCAGGGAGTGAAATACTTCCGCACACATGCGTCGAATCCATTCACAGGATCCGATGCATGTGCGGACAGATATGTCCGCTGGTTAGGCGTATTAACCAGCGGACATATCCGACGGGCTGCTCTCCGGCGGAAAAGTTTCAAAGCATGCTTTGAAACTTTTCCGCCGGAGAAATCCGTCCAAATCTGTCCGCCGGCCTCTACAGACGAGCGGATTTTTCGGCTGAAATGGTCCGTCGGACCATTTTCAGCGGATAAATTCCCTCGTGTGTATGAGGCCTTAGAGGTAGGTTTAAGAAATTAAGCCAAGGGGGATTTCTGATCCCCGCAATGGTAAAGCGGCGATACGATGTGTCAGTGCAGGAGATTGCTCGCTTCAGGTATAGCGGGACCGGGTGCGATAGGGAGGGGGTCCAGTGTAAGTTCACCTTACATATTTTCCCTTTAAGGAGGACATGCCAGAACACAAGGACTGAGTTCCAGTTTAACCCATTTGTGTTTGAGGTTTTTTGTGAAGCCAAGGAATGTGCCTACACCCTGTGGTGAAGCTGCATTTGTACAAGCCTCAGTGTCAGTTTTGGACTGTGACCCCCTCTATTTCCCCCCTGCTGGGCCCCTCCCAGATGACCATGAGCAGCAGTGTCGTGCAAGGCATCCTCTCCGAACCATTTCTGTAAGGCTCCCTCTTGCATCCCCTTTATTCTTGTGGTCTGTGACATCACTTGACCAAGCATAGGGAATACACAGAGGAGCATCACCGTTTTCTGAAGGCCTACCGAAACAATCTGTTCAATTTATATTCAGTAGTGCCAATTCACACCACTACCTGCTTTGCTTTTCTATAGTAGATGGAAAAAGAGCAGCACCATCTAAGTGCAACAATCATGTACGTTTAATACATTAAAAGAATAAAACTTACCATGTGGTGGAAAATCGGTGCATGTATCAGTAAAAAGTTCATCCAGTCTGGGGGAGGACTTCTAGCTCCTAAGATCCAGCAGCTGTCCGGTTACAGCATCTACTGTCATCTACTGTCATCTGTGGACATATACCCTGCAGACTTTTCACCCAGCTTACAGTGCGCCAATTAAAGTGGATGTAAACCCACCAAAAAATCCTATCTTCTTGCTTTGAGTGACAGGTTATTTGCATAGCCTGGACACGTTTATCTTATGTTATGTTTATCAAAATATGAGGTGATCCAAAGTTCATTGTATATTACCAGGATGTGTTATGTGGGGGAGGGTGGATTTCTCACTTTTTATACTTTTAATCACCTCATATTATGATAAACATAACATAACATATGATAAACATGTCCAAGCTAGATATGTAAATAACCTGTCACTCAAAGCGAGAAACTGACTTTTTATTTAAACAGGTTTTTATCTGGAATTCTGTTCATTTTCACTGAACAATAAAAGAGGATTGCTCAGAGCTGGATTAACTCTGTGTGGCAAGACTGGGCACAGATGATAGGAAATCTTATACTCTACATTGTGACATAAAAAAAAAAATGGGGTTTACATCCACTTTAATGTTTAGTCTTTTTGTGGTTTTCTATAGTGCTATTCATTGTGACGCACCATCACAATGGGGCTGATTTACCAAGCCTGTGCGCCAAGACTCATGGTGCACAAGCAGGAGTAAACCTGTTTTTGACATTTACCAAAGAAACACGCTGCCAGTGCAGCGTGTTTCCTCATTTACTAAAGTGCCTAATGCGCCCAGAAGAGGGCGCACAGCACGCCAGTACAGAGCTGGCGTGCAGCATTTAGTAATGTAAACATCGGGGATTCGGGCGGGAGTTTATGAGGGGAGGGAGGGGGGTGATGCAGGGGAAGTGTAGTGACATGTGTTTCAACTTGTGTGGCGGGCCGATTTGAAAGGGAAAGTGACTTTTGGGACCCGATCCCCGTGCCCTTGCAAAGTACGCTAGAACCTCGGAAGGTTCACTTGCATACTGGGCATGCGCAGAGGGAAAAATCGGAGCTCACCGCGCGCCGCTTCAGTACGCCGGGAAATCCTTGGTAAATACCAGGCGGCGTAGCAGTGTTTGCACTGCCTGGAGCGGCGCACGGCAAGCTCCGAGCTGTTCTCGGGCTGCGCTGACACTGAAGGGGAACTCCGCGCCAAATTTCAAATGTGAAACCGGCGCGGCTTCCCCCCCAGGGGTACAATAGGCTCTCCGGCTTGGTCCGGAACGTGAGGGGTTAACCCACGCCAAAATCGGCGTGGGGTTCCCCCCCAGATCCGTACCAAGCCCTCATCCCAGGCATGCAGTCTGGCCGGACAGGAATGGGGGTGGGGACGAGCGAGCGCCCCCCCCCCTCCTGAGCCGTACCAGACCACATGCCCTCGACATGGGGGAGTGTGTGCTTTGGGGGAGGGGGGCGCTGCCCCCCCACCCCAAAGCACTCTTGTCCCCATGTCGATCGGGACAAGAGCCTCTTCCCGACAACCCTAGCCATTGGTTGTCGGGGTATGCGGGCGGGAGCCAATCAGAATCTGGGAGCCCCGTTTAATAAGGTGGCCCCCAGATTTCGGGCCCCCACCCTATGTGAATGAGTATGGGGTACATCGTACCCCTACCCATTCACCTGGTGAACGTTTTCACTTTTGAGGGTCTTCCGCCGCCCCCTTCAAATTCTTCTGCCTGGACGGGGGTCGTACATCCCATCCAGGACTTGGACGTGGCGGGCTTCTCGTCGCTGTCTTCTGCCGCTGCCCCCTTCACCACGAAGCTCCGTGCTTGTTTGATGAGGGCAGCGGGCTTCCGTCGTCTTCTCCGGGGCGAGGGTCGTACATCCCACCCCGGATTTCGTCGCCGGGTTCTGCCTGGCTCCTACTAGGGGCCAGGGCTTCTTTTGCCGTCTTCCGCCGGAGGGCGCCACTCTCCGGGCTTCTCGACGTTGTCTTCCGCCGCGGGGGCCAGGCCTTCTTCTTTGCCGCCCCCCTCGATTTTTTCGGCCTGGACGGGGGTCGTACATCCCATCCAGGACTTGGACGTGGCGGGCTTCTCGTCGCCGTCTTCTGCCGCTGCCCCCTTCACCACGAAGCTCCGTGCTTGTTTGATGAGGGCAGCGGGCTTCCGTCGTCTTCTCCGGGGCGAGGGTCGTACATCCCACCCCGGATTTCGTCGCCGTCTTCTGCCGCTGCCCCCTTCACCACGAAGCTCCGTGCTTGTTTGATGAGGGCAGCGGGCTTCCGTCGCAGTCTTCCGCCGCGGGGTGACACTCGCGGGCTTCTTCTTCCATTCGATGTTGACACGGCGAGGTCCGGCGCTGAAATGCCTTCTGAGCGGCGGGCAAGGACTTATATTGGCATTGGGCGTGGGCGTGGTTATGCCAACATGTGACCTTAACCCATGTGACAGTGATGTCACGTCACATCACTGTCACATGGGTTAAGGTCACATGTTGGCATAACCACGCCCACGCCCAATGCCAATATAAGTCCTTGCCCGCCGCTCAGAAGGCATTTCAGCGCCGGACCTCGCCGTGTCAACATCGAATGGAAGAAGAAGCCCGCGAGTGTCACCCCGCGGCGGAAGACTGCGACGGAAGCCCGCTGCCCTCATCAAACAAGCACGGAGCTTCGTGGTGAAGGGGGCAGCGGCAGAAGACGGCGACGAAATCCGGGGTGGGATGTACGACCCTCGCCCCGGAGAAGACGACGGAAGCCCGCTGCCCTCATCAAACAAGCACGGAGCTTCGTGGTGAAGGGGGCAGCGGCAGAAGACGGCGACGAGAAGCCCGCCACGTCCAAGTCCTGGATGGGATGTACGACCCCCGTCCAGGCCGAAAAAATCGAGGGGGGCGGCAAAGAAGAAGGCCTGGCCCCCGCGGCGGAAGACAACGTCGAGAAGCCCGGAGAGTGGCGCCCTCCGGCGGAAGACGGCGAAAGAAGCCCTGGCCTCGGGAGGAGCCAGGCAGAAGCGGAGGAGCCCGAGGTGGGGCGACACCCCCGTTGTTCTCCGCTGTTTTCGGCCGGCCCCCCCCCCGGATGTAAAAGAGCTTCATTTTGGGGTAGGGGGCACAGTCGAGCATGGCGGAGAGCATGGGTGGGTGTTTCCCCCCCCCGGCAGAAGACGGCTAGAAGACCGAGGAGTGGCGACGCCCCCGTTGTTCTCCGCCATTTCCGCCGGCCCCCCCCGGATGTAAAAGAGCTTGATTTGGGGTAGGGGGCCTGGCCGAACATGGCGGAGAGCATCGGTGGGTGTCTCTCTCCCCGGCGGAAGGCGGCGGCGAAGACCGGGGGGGGGGTAGGTGTACCCCCCCGGCGGAAGGCGAAGACCGAGGAGGGGTTTCGCCCCCCGTTGTTCTCCGCCATTTCCGCCGGCCCCCCCCGGATGTAAAAGAGCTTGATTTGGGGTAGGGGGCCTGGCCGAACATGGCCGAGAGCATCGGTGGGTGTCCCCCCCCCGGCGGAAGGCGGCGGCGAAGACCGGTGCGGGGCTGGAGCCCCCCCGGCAGAAAACGTCTGGAAGACCGAGGGGCTCCGCCCCCGTTGTTCTCTGCTTTTTTCGGCCGGCCCCCCCCGGATGTGAAAGAGCTTATTTTGGGGTGGGGGCCTGGCTGGACATGGCGGAGATCATCGGTGGGTGTCCCCCCCCGGCAGAAGACGGCGAAGCCCGGGGCCCAATGGGCTGGTGGTGGGGGGTCCCGGCAGAAGACCCCCGGAGCTGACTAATAAATTATTTTTTTCTGTGTGTTTTTTTTTTGTTTACACTTTTCCACCCGGTGAATGGGTAGGGGTACGATGTACCCCATACTCATTCACATAGGGTGGGGGGCCAGAATCTGGGGGCCCCCTTAATATAGGGGGCTCTCAGATTCTGATAAGCCCCCCGCCCGCATACCCCGACAACCAACGGCCAGGGTTGTCGGGAAGAGGCTCTTGTCCCTTTCGACATGGGGACAAGAGTGCTTTGGGGTGGGGGGGCAGTGCCCCCCTCCCCCACAGCACACACTCCCCCATGTCGAGGGCATGTGGTCTGGTACGGCTCAGGAGGGGGGGGGGGCGCTCGCTCGTCCCCACCCCCATTCCTGTCCGGCCAGACTGCGTGCCTGGGAGAAGGGTTTGGTCTGGATCTGAGGGGGAACCCCACGCCGTTTTTTGGCGTGGGTTTAACCCCTTATGTTCCAGATCAAATCTAAGAGCCTGTTGTGCACCAGAAGGGGGACCCCCACGCCGTTTTTTTTTTTGTAATTTGGGGTGGAGTTCCCCTTTATCCCGGTCCTGTCAGGGGGGGGGGAATGCCTGCTCGTCTGTCCCTACAATGTATGAACAGCGATCTGTCATTTCCCCTACACAGTCCCACCCCCTTTACAGTTAGAACACACCCAGGTAACATATTCAACCCCTTCCGCGCCCCTAGTGTTAACCCCTTCCCTGCCAGTGTCATTTTTATAGTAAGCAATGCATTGATATACCATTGCTCGCTACAAAAATGCCAAATCTCACAAAAATGTGTCCGCCACAATGTCGCATTAGACAGAAAAAACAATGATAGCCACCATTACTAGTAAAACAAAAAATTATTCCAAAAAAACCCATAAGACCAACCCCTACTTAGAACTTTTGCCCAAACCAATCAAACGCTTATTGTGATTTTTTGCAACCAAAAAGATGTCCAAGAATACTTATCGGCCTAAACTGAGGGCAAACATTTTTTGAATATATTTTGGGGGAGATTTATTATAGCAAACCGTAAAAAAGATGTTTTTTTAGTTACCAAATTGTCGCTATATTTTTGGGTCAAGCAAAAATAAGAAAAAACGCAGAGGTGATCAAATACCACCAACAAAAAAAAAAAATTGAATTTTTAGGGGGGGGGGGGGGGGGGAGGATGAGGACGCCCAATTTTTTTGGGGGCCACGTCGCACAACCACGCAATTGTCAGTCAAAATGACGCAGTGTTGAAATGCAAAAACTGGCCCCGTCAGTGACCAGTAATATGCTCTGGGGCTCAAGTGGTTACAAATTAAGAATACACTAAAGTTAGCCCAATTTATGGCCATAATGTGAAAGATGATGTTACACCGAGTAAATAGATACCCAACATGTTACACTTTAATATTGCACACACTCATGGAATGGGGCCAAACTTCAGTACTTGAAAATACCCATAGGCAACGCTTTTTTATGTGTTTCAGGTTACCAGTTTAGATTTACAGAGGAGGTCTAGTGCTAAAAGTATTGCTCTCGCTCTAACGTACGCTATGATACCTCACATGTGGGGTTTGAACGGGGGTTCAATATGTGGGCGGGGCTTACACATTTAAGGCCCGCCCCCATATATGGAAACATTCTTCAAACCACACATGTGAGGTATCATAGCGTGCGTAACAGCAAGAGGAATATTTATAGCACTAGACCTCATCTGTAAATCTAAACTGGTAACCGGAAACAATAAAAATGCTGCTTGTTCGCTTCTGACTGCGAGCTACTAGGGACAGGGGCGTTTAAATTATTACTATTTAGGTTTGTTACGTAAAAATTCTATAAGACCTCCCGTTCAGCTTGTAAAGCATCACTTCATGGGGACCAAAAAAAAATTTAACACCTCTAATGCTTTCATCCGCCATTGCAGATTTGATTCTGGTACTGCATTTCGAGTGAACTGGGCATGCTCGAACAGTTAGTAAAAAAAGTTGGAAGTTTCATCCTGAAAATGACTTGCATCTTTCTGAGCATGCTCAGAAAGCTCTTTTTTTGGCTTAGTAATTTAAGGACATCCTTAACAGGTGTAAGCAGTTCCAAGTGCACACAAACTAGAGGCTGACATTTCTTCATGTGTTTCCAATTGGTTCATTAGCACACATGTTATAAAAAGCGTGGATACTGCACGTGTCAGCTGCCCCTCAGAGGGGGCAGATTTGCTGGCTGGAAGTAATGGCGGAGTGAAACAGAGATGTTTTGGAGCAAGTTTTGTATTTTTTGATGTTTTCTCTGCTACATAATTTTGCTAAATGTTTCTCAAGATGTTAATGACTAATGTTTTAATCCTGTGGGTCTATCCTGTTATTTCAAAAGCATGATTTATTTTCCAATGACTGTGAAATAAACGTTGGTCTTTTTTGTTTTTAGGTGTTTTTATATATTTTTGGTGTGTTTATTTGTAATTTTTTTTTTGCTTTCCTTGTTTTGTGGACCAATAAAATTACTTTCAAATTTTGAAGTTTGTTTTGTGATATTTTTTTCATGCTATGGATTTCAACCGCTGCAGCTGAAATAGTTTGGGCCTAAACCATCAAGTGTGATTTGTCTCTAAGATCTTTCCTGGTGTGTATGCATGAAATGTTTAGTCACCAGAAAAGGAAGGACAAAGCGGTAAGTATTGTTTCCTAGAACTGATGTCCAGACTGACTTTTTAAAGCACATGTGCAAGATGTAGGAAAAGCTGCAAACAGGGCCTGTTGGAGGGGGGGGGGTGGTGGTTTTTTTTTTTGGACAGGCTTGAAGTGCTGATTTACAGCGCTGTGCTTGAAACTAGCACAAGACAATCCTATTCTAATTGTGGGTTGTTTGAGGGAAGCCAATTGAGTGTTAGAACCCCTGCTAGTGTTTTTAGGTTGGGCTTTGTGTCCCTTTTCCTAAAATTGGCTTCACTTCCTGTCACACAGCTGAACAGGAAGTGAGGTTAAAACCCTACCAATGGTCTTTTCTTCGGGCACACAGGTCAATCTAACTAGTGTCACCATTAAGCAAATTGCACTGCAGTGTACACCCCAAATGATTAGTTACTTTGGGGTTTAGTAAAGGCAAAGCCGCTCTGCAGTAGAAGCGTAGGCAATGAAAATCAGAAGGGAAGCACTGATGGTTTTTACTTCCAATCCCGCCAAGTTTTGAGTTTTCTTCCTTGCTTGTCCACTTGTAGTGCAAAGTGGATTTGCCTTTAGTAAATGGACCCCAAAGTCCAAGATTCCTACTAATTTGGGGTGTACACAGCAAAATGCCATTTCCAAAATGGGAAACTATTTATATTGATCTGTGTGTCCCCAACAAAACATTACTCAGGTGTTTCCCTCACTTCCTGTTTGGCTGTGTGGCAGGAAGTGAATGAATTAAGTAGAAAGTGACAACATTTGTGAGGTGTCTTTACCCTATCAGGGGTGCAGGCATCCCCAAAACAAACAAGAAAATAGTTGATTTAACATTGGGTGGTGTTTGTGGGGGTCCCTAACACACATTCATACATATTAGCAACGCTGGATCGTGGCCTATTGGCATGGTTATATTTTCTTAAGCCTCTCAATAAAATGATCTGAAATTTGGGGTTAAACTGGAACAATAATCATCACTTTTATTTTTTGGATTTCTTTCATTTTGGATAGAGTTGGTGGGGGGGGGGGGGGTTAGAAGCTCTGTCAGTTTATTTTGTATTATCCCTGTCCGTTTGGGGAGATTGGCCTTCACTTCCTGCCCCATAGCCAAACAGGAAGTGATCGAAAAAGTAGGCAAATTAAGGGCCCCCCCAAGTCCCCCCCCACAGAACTTGTGTGTGTCCCCTGAAAATTCCTGGGTGGGTCATAAAAAAACAGGGTGTGGCCTTGACAGGAAGGGTGGGTCATTTTTCTATTAGGGGGGTGCCAAAATTTGGTCAGGCCTAGGGAAGCACAAAACCTAAATCTCCTACTGCATATTAGGGCTTATTTAGACAGGATCCAATTTACAGCATGTTTTTAGATTGTGGGAGGAAACCCGCACAGGGAGAACATGCAAACTCCAGGCAGATAGTGTCACGGGCGGGATTCGAACCAGCAACCCTTTTGCTGCTAGGTGAACATGCTACACACTACGCTACTGTGCTGAACGAACATGATTGCAGCTGAAAGCATGAGATGTTTTTTTTTTTTACCAATTCCATGCTTTCCAGCCTGGAGGACAGATGTGGGGTCTAATTGACCCCGCCTTTCTCTATAAAGAGACCTGACCTGTCACACACTAGTCCTATTACAAGGGATGTTTACATTCCTTGTAATAGGAAGAAAAGTGAAAAATAATACAAACAAAGGACAAACAAACAAGTGCAAAAATTAAAATATTAAGTAAAAAAATAAAATAACAAAGGAATTTAAATGCTCCTGTCCCTAGTAGCTCGCACTCAGAAGCGAACACGCATGCAAGTCCCACCCACATATGTAAACACATCCTTCAAACCCCACATGTGAGGTATCATAGCGTGCGTTAGAGCGAGAGCAATAATGTTAGCACTAGACCTCCTCTGTAACTCAAAAGTGGTAACCTGAGAAAAAAAGTCAAGCGTTGCCTATGGAGATTTTTAATAACGAAGTTTAGCGCCATTCCATGAGTGTGCGCAATATGAAAGCGTGACAAGTTAGGTATCTATTTACTCGGTGTAACATCATCTTTTACCTTATCCCTAAAAATTGGCCTAGCTTTACTGCTTTCTTATTTTGTCATTCATGAAACAGGTTTTTTTTTGAAAGCCAAAAAAAAAAAAAGTTAGAAAATTTTTGGCACAAATACTGTTGGAAATGTGTCCGAAAAAATGGGCCGCCTTTATTATCTAGGGTGTTTGTTAATAAAATATATATAATGTTTGGGGTCCTGAGTAAGTTTCAAGGAAGAAAATATAATTGTTACATGAAGGAGAGAAGTGCCAGAATAGGCGCGGTATGGAAGTGGTTAAAGTGCACCAATAAAAGTGAAAAATTCCTTGAAATTTCGTACCATGGGGGGGGGGAGGCAATTAGGGGCGCCATCAGGAATTATGGGGCCCCTTACACAGCTTCAGGCATGGGCCCCCTGGAGCAGAGAATAGGGGGGGGGGGGTGCCGCCTGATATTAAGAAGGGGGGGGGGCTGCCGCAATTTGATAAGCGGGGGGTTCCTTTACTAAAAAATACATATAGAAAAATATATATTAAAAAGGGTGGTAGCCATCCGGGGGCCCTGGGGACCACTGGGCCCTTTAATAAAAAGAAACTTCTGGGCTCTTTAATGAAAAAATAAATTACAATATCTACATATATAAAATAATAAAAAAGGGGGTTGCCTTGGGAGCTCTGGGCCCTTTAATAAAAAATAACTACCAAAAATCTAAAAAAAAATAACATTGGGTGGGAGCTGTGGTGGCTCAACGTGAATGGCACTGCGCTGACAAGCCGTTCACCTCTGCAGCCAAGGGTTCGGATCCCGGTCTCGGCTACATATGAATTGAGTTTGGTGGTGTCAGCCCGCTCCCGTGGGTGTGCTATGCAAGGTACGCCTGTGCTTAGTATGCCCACCCCCCCCCCCCCCCACAAAAAAAACACCACACTTGCACACACTTTGGCCATGAGGTCTCCTAAAATAAAGGGAGGTGAAGGACCTACAGGGCTGGCTGGGTGGGCTACACTCCTTCATAGGGGAGTCCCTCTGTCCCATGGGCTCCCAAGTGTAGCAGGTGGGGTGAGGCCCCCCTCACACCCACCATTGCCACCGGGGGCATGGAGAAGGATGGCGATTGCAAGTCCAGCTCCTCTCTCTCGACTTCACGCACAAAATACACTTTAAAAAAGAAATTAAAGTAAAAAGTAACAAACCTGGGGAAAATGTTTATAACATTTTTAGAAGCAAAAAGGGGCCCTCTGGGAGCTTTCAAAATTATATTATATATATATATGTTTAAAAAATAACCAAAAATTATATCATATGTTTTTTTTTTGTTTTTTTGTAAAGGTGGGGGGTTGTCATCTGGAGCCCTGGGGATCTCCGGGCCACTGGGGACCAGGCCACTGGGGACCTCCAGACCCCTAAACCAAAACATTGGCCCTTTAATAACAAAAAATTTGGGGGTTGCCACCCGGGGCCCTGGGGACCTCCAGACTGCTAAAAAATATTAAATTCCAAAAATTGGCCCTTTAATAAAAAATCCTACAAAAACCAACTAACAAATATATATAAAAAAAAAAAAGAGGGGGGTTACCATCTGGGGCGCTGGGGGGCCTCCAGGCATCTGGGCACCTCCGGACCCCCGGGCCCCTTACAGGTGTACAGGGCCGCCATCATGAATTTTGGGGCCCCTTACACAGCTTCAGGCATGGGCCCCCTGGAGCAGAGAACCGGGGGGGGGTGCTGCCGCATGAAATTGAGAAGCGGGGGGGGGGGTGGTGCCACAAATTGAGGAGCGGGGGGGCCCTTTACAAAAATTTTGACAGAAATAAGAAATAAAGAAAAATATATATAAAAAAGGGGGGTAGCCATCCGGGGCCCTGGGGACCTCTGTGCTCTTTATAAAATAAAAATAAAAAAGAGAGAAAATACATATATATATATATTTTTTAAATATAACATTTATCGAAAAAAACAAGGGGGTAGCCTTCCAGGGCCCTGGGGACCTCTGGGCCCTTTCCTTAAAAAAAAAAAAAAAAATATATTAAAAAAATATATATATTTTTTTAAATATATATATTTTATTTAAAAAAAAGGCTTGCCATCTGGGGCCCTTAGTGGCCTCCGGGCCCCTGGGGACCTTCGGAGCCCTTAAAAAAAAAAAAAAAAAAAAAAATGTTTTTTTTGTTTTAGGGTGGTTCCCATCCGGGCCCCTGGGGGCCCCTGGGGACCCCCGGGCGGTGTAATGCCTGTACCCCCCTAATGGCGGCCCTGCAGGTGTACTGCCTGTACCCCCCTGATGGCGGCCCTGGGTGTAATGTCAGCATGTGAAAAATGACATTCTGAAGGAAAAAAGCCATTTAAAACTGACTCGCGGCTATAATGAATTGTCAGCTCTTGGAATTTGCAGGAGAATTCATTCATTAAAAACACCAAAAAAAAAGCGTGGGGGTCCCCCCAAATTCAATAACCAGACCCTTTAGGTCTGGTATGGATATTAAGGGGAACCCCGCCATCAATTTTTAAAAAAAAATGACGTGGGGTTCCCCCCAAATATCCATAACCAGACCCTTCAGGTCTGGTGTGGAATTTAAGGGGAACTCCACTCCAAATTAAAAAAAAAATGGCGTGGAGTCCCCCCTAAAATCCACACCAGACCCCCTTATCCGAGCACGTTGACCTGGCCGGCCGCAGAAAAGAGGGGGGGACAGAGCGCGGCCCCCCCCCTCTCCTGAACCGCACCAGGCCACATGCCCTCAACATTGGGAGGGTGTTTTGGGGTGCCCCCCAAAACACCTTGTCCCCATGTTGATGAGGACAAGGGTCTCTTCCCCACAACCCTTGCCCGGTGGTTGTGGGGGTCTGCGGGCAGGAGGCTTATCGAAATCTGGAAGACCCCTTTAACAAAGGGCCCCCCAGATCCCGGCCCCCCCCCTGTGTGAAATGGTAATGGGGTACCTTGTACCTCTACCATTTCACGAGTAAAAAAAAATGTAAAGGGTTAAAAAAGACAAGAGCCGGTTTTTGACAAGTCCTTTATTATCTTCTTTCTTCTTCTTTCTTCGGGTTTCTTCTTCCTCCTCCTTCTTCTTCCTCTGCTTCTGTCTTGGGTCTTCTATTCCCGCATCTTGCCCGGCGTGTTCTTCCATCTTCTTCCGCTGTTCTTCTCGTCCGCATCTTCTTCTCCTTCTTGTTCTTCTTCGCCGGAGCGGCCGCTTCCAATTGAAATCCCCGCTGTCTGCCGGACCACGCCCCCCCCTCTGACGCCTCGGGCAAGCTCTTAGGAGTGTGCTGCCAGTGCGTCAGAGGGGGGCGTGGTCACATGTCAGAGGGCGGCCAATTCAATTTTGAAGCTTGTGCGCGGCTTTTTCTTTGCCAGAGTCGCCGCTTCCAATTGAATTGCCCGCTTTCTGGAACATGTGACCACGCCCCCCTCTGACGCACAGGCACCACACGGGGACTTTCCTAAGAGCTTGCCCGTGGCGTCAGAGGGGGGGGCGTGGTCCGGCAGACAGCGGGGATTTCAATTGGAAGCGGCCGCTCCGGCGAAGAAGAAGAAGAAGGAGAAGATGCGGACGAGAAGGACAGCGGAAGAAGATGGAAGAACACGCCGGGCAAGATGCGGGAATAGAAGACCCAAGACAGAAGCAGAGGAAGAAGAAGGAGGAGGAAGAAGAAACCCGAAGGAAAGAAGAAAGAAGATAATAAAGGACTTGTCAAAAACCGGCTCTTGTCTTTTTTACACTGACACTTTTTTTTTACTCGTGAAATGGTAGAGGTACAAGGTACCCCATTACCATTTCACACAGGGGGGGGGGCCGGGATCTGGGGGGCCCCTTTGTTAAAAGGGGTCTTCCAGATTTCGATAAGCCTCCTGCCCGCAGACCCCCACAACCACCGGGCAAGGGTTGTGGGGAAGAGACCCTTGTCCTCATCAACATGGGGACAAGGTGTTTTGGGGGCACCCCCCAAAACACCCTCCCAATGTTGAGGGCATGTGGCCTGGTGCGGTTCAGGAGAGGGGGGGGGCCGCGCTCTGTCCCCCCCTCTTTTCTGCGGCCGGCCAGGTCAACGTGCTCGGATAAGGGGTCTGGTGTGGATTTTAGGGGGGACTCCACGCCATTTTTTTTTAAATTTGGGGTGGAGTTCCCCTTAAATTCCACACCAGACCTGAAGGGTCTGGTTATGGATATTTGGGGGGAACCCCACGTCATTTTTTTTTTAAATTGACGGCGGGGTTCCCCTTAATATCCATACCAGACCTAAAGGTCTGGTTATTGAATTTGGGGGACCCCCACTTTTTGTTTTTCGTTTTTTTAATGAATGAATTCTCCTGCAATTCCGGGAGCCGACAATTCATTATTGCGCGGTGAGTCAGTTTTAAATGGCTTTTTTTTTTTTTTTTTTTTTTCAGAATGTCATTTTGTGCAAAGACATATTTCTAACCACAGGAAAAGTGCACTTTATTCACCTGCTGACATTCCCCCCCCCCCCATGGTACGAATTTTAAAATAATTATTCAAATGACGTGGGGTCCCCCAAATTCAATAACCAGACCCTTCAGGTCTGATATGGATATTAAGTGGAACCCCGCCATCAATTTTAAAAAAAATGACGTGGGTTCCCCCAAATATCCATAACCAGACCCTTCGGTCTGGTGTGGAATTTAAGGGGAACTCCACCCCAAATTAAAAAAAAAATGGCGTGGAGTCCCCCCTAAAATCCACACCAGACCCCTTATCCGAGCACGTGACCTGACCTGGCCGGCCGCAGAAAAGAGGGGGGGACAGAGCGCGGGCCCCCCCCTCTCTCCTGAACCGCACCAGGCCACATGCCCTCAACATTGGGAGGGTGTTTTGGGGTGCCCCCCAAAACACCTTGTCCCCATGTTGATGAGGACAAGGGTCTCTTCCCCACAACCCTTGCCCGGTGGTTGTGGGGGTCTGCGGGCAGGAGGCTTATCGAAATCTGGAAGACCCCTTTAACAAAGGGGCCCCCCAGATCCCGGCCCCCCCCCTGTGTGAAATGGTAATGGGGTACCTTGTACCTCTACCATTTCACGAGAAAAAAAAAAGTGTCAGTGTAAAAAAAGACAAGAGCCGGTTTTTGACAAGTCCTTTATTATCTTCTTTCTTCTTTCCTTCGGGTTTCTTCTTCCTCCTCCTTCTTCTTCCTCTGCTTCTGTCTTGGGTCTTCTATTCCCGCATCTTGACTGGCGTGTTCTTCCATCTTCTTCCGCCCTGTCCTTCTCGTCCGCATCTTCTTCCTCTCTTCTTCTTCTTCGCCGGAGCGGGCCGCTTCCAATTGAAATCCCCGCTGTCTGCCGGACCACGCCCCCCCTCTGACGCCACGGGCAAGCTCTTAGGAGTGTGCTGTCCAGTGCGTCAGAGGGGGGCGTGGTCACATGTTCCAGAAGGCGGCCAATTCAATTCGAAGCGGCGACGTGGCAAAGAAAAAGCCAGAGCGCCGCTTCAAATTGAATTGCCCGCCTTCTGGAACATGTGACCACGCCCCCCTCTGACGCACTTGGCAGCACACGGGGACTTTCCTAAGAGCTTGCCCGTGGCGTCAGAGGGGGGGGGGGCGGGTCCGGCAGACAGCGGGGATTTCAATTGGAAGCGGCGCCTCCGGCGAAGAAGAACAAGAAAGAAGATGCGGACGAGAAGGACAGCGGGAGGAAAAGAAGATGGAAGAACACGCCGGGCAAGATGCGGGAATAGAAGACCCAAGACAGAAGCAGAGGAAGAAGAAGGAGGAGGAAGAAGAAACCCGAAGAAAGAAGAAAGAAGATAATAAAGGACTTGTCAAAAACCGGCTCTTGTCTTTTTTAAACCCTTTACATTTTTTTTAACTCGTGAAATGGTAGAGGTACAAGGTACCCCATTACCATTTCACACAGGGGGGGGGCCGGGATCTGGGGGCCCCTTTGTAAAAGGGGTCTTCCAGATTTCGATAAGCCTCCTGCCCGCAGACCCCCACAACCACGGGCAAGGGTTGTGGGGAAGAGACCCTTGTCCTCATCAACATGGGGACAAGGTGTTTTGGGGGGCACCCCAAAACACCCTCCCAATGTTGAGGGCATGTGGCCTGGTGCGGTTCAGGAGAGGGGGGGGGCCGCGCTCTGTCCCCCCCTCTTTTCTGCGGCCGGCCAGGTCAACGTGCTCGGATAAGGGGTCTGGTGTGGATTTTAGGGGGGACTCCACGCCATTTTTTTTTTTTGGGGTGGAGTTCCCCTTAAATTCCACACCACCAGACCTGAAGGGTCTGGTTATGGATATTGGGGGGAACACCCACGTCATTTTTTTTAAAAAATTGACGGCGGGGTTCCCCCTTAATATCCATACCAGACCTAAAGGGTCTGGTTATTGAATTTGGGGGGACCCCACTCATTTTTTTAATTATTTTAAAATTCGT